>JASSRZ010034596.1:0-15308 GCA_032164315.1 Malacoctenus gilli | reverse complement strand
CCATCCTCGCGCAGACGTGATGTCCCGGGCATGAACCTTGGCTCTCCAGGCCAAGAGTTTTGTGTTGACGATCCGCACTATCTGTAACCCCCCCCCCCCCCCCCGTGATCACTGTGTATTTTCCTCCACAAATCCTACCCACCCACCCACTGTTTCACATACATCAGTAACTGTCACAATGTTATAGCAAGATAAAGCCAATGGTGGCTTTATGACTACACACCTCAGTTTACTCAGGTGCACCTGCCTTTTAAGCTCTGAACTGTCACATCCTCTCTGCACCCTCTGAACTTGAAATCCCAGGATCTGCTGTATTATGGTTCAAGTCCAACTTGACAGGCAGATCCTTCAGGGTGTCATGGAGAAAGGAAGTGTATAAGTCACATGGCTTAGCTACTGGGAAAACTCAGGGGTCTGTGCATGGTCCCCTACTCTTCTCCTTATACCGTACACCACCTAACTCGTTCACTGACCCACTCCTATGGTTTCACCTATCACTACTATACTGACAACACTCAGCTTTACCTATCCTTTCTCCCTGATGACGCCAGTGTCTCGGCTTGAATATCAGTCTGTCTGGCTGATATCTCCTCATGGATGAAGGAACACCTCCTTTAACTAAATCTGTCAAAAACTGAGCATGTCCCTCCATTCTGCCACAGATCAACAATATGCTAGACTCAAATCAACTTGTGCCCACAAAATCCATCAGAAATCTGGGTGAAGTGATTGATGACCAATTGACATTTAAGGTTCATGTGGCCTCGATGGCTCGGTCTTGTCGATATCCACTCTATAACATCAGGAGGATCAGACTTTACCTGACATAGCAGGCCTCACAGCATCTGGTGCAGGCCCTGGTGATTTCACGCCTTGACAATTACAACTCTCTTCTACCAGGCTTTCCTGCACGCACACTTGGACTTCTGCAGATGATCCAGAACACTGCAGCACACCTGGTCTCTAACCAACCCAAGAGGGCACACGTCAGCCCACTGTTGGGCTGACGTGCCCACTGTTAGGCTGACGTGTGGACTGTCAGCCAACATTTCTTCACTGGCTTTCAGTGGCACCTAGCATCACATTTAAAGCTTATTCTCCTGCCTTTAAAGACTTGTCTCCGGCCAACCTGGATTCTTTCATCTATGTCTAGACTCATTCACTCCCATGACACTCTGCCTGTGAAAGACGCCTGGTGCTTCAAGAGAGCTGTAAATCTCTCGTGCGACTCTTCTCCTCTATAGCCCCCCAAAAGGTGGAATGAGCTACCCTAGTCAATACAATCGCTGTATGTTTTTTTAGGACATCTGAAGAATCAACTATTCAGGGAACATTTTGACATTTTATGTGACTCTTCTTCTTCTTGTCAGCAGGAGAGAAGGAATATGAGGAACTGAAGACTTAGCACCAACCACGCTCAATATGAGTGATACACATTGAACTTCATGAAACTGGGATTTTTTTGTTCTGATTTGCTGTTGTTTTTTTTTTTGTTTTTTTTGAAAAGGCATTTCTTCTTCGGGGACTTAATAAAGCACCTGAGGCTGAATCAACAAACTTTACCCCTGTTGCATTGACGAAAGCTGTCTAAATTCTTTCTTGTGTTGTACGTCGTAAAGGACAAAAGAGTCTGCTAAATGAAACTGCACTGTTTCATTTCATGGTTGGATTCTCTCTGCTCCTCTTGGTTCATGTGTTAGGCTTTGGTGTGTTGCAGGGTTATAGCCTGGTCTCCGTTGCTTCCCTCCTGCGTGCGCCGCTGCATTAGCTGGCATGGTAGGTGTCCTCCCTCTGTGTGGCAGAATTTATGTTTATGGGTGGCTAACACCACAATGGTCGCAGGTGAAGCGCTTGCGGCTACCCGAAGTCCTCTCTCTCCTTCCCTCCCCTCATGGGAGTGTGTGTTCTTTCCATGGCTGTTTTGTCCTTTGGCTGTCTTGTTCCGCCACTGTTTTGTCCACGGCTGTTTTGTCCTACAGCCGCTCTTTTTGTTTTCTATGGTGCGCTGTCTTGCGCCCACTGCTTGACAAAGAGCGACTTAATTGCCTGTCTGCACCATCTCTGCCGCCAGTTTGCCGCCGCTGTCATTATACGGCATCAACTGGCGTCCCTGCAGAATGGGCATTCAGCTACGGGGCTTAGAGGGGGGTGTTAACTATCGTGCGTATGCCTGTGTTTGGTGGGTTGAATGTCTTTTAAATGTTGGGTTTATTTGTCCTATTGTAATTGTTTTTTGTTACTCAGTATGATTTAATTTACATTTAATTAGGTATTTATTTTTCTTATCATTTACACTTGCGTTCCGTGCGGACAGTTTGGTAAGTATTTGGCTTAGTTTGAATGGAGCCCGGCCGTATAACTATGTTCTTTGAGATTTTGTTTCATTATTAGTTTCCTCATTTTGTCCCCCATTGAGCGTTTTATCCCTTCTTTATTTTCAGTTGCTTAAGACCGGTGGTGGTGGTTCGGTGGTGGGCTTTCCATTCTGTTTTGCTGTTGTCCTGGTGGTGGATTTGTTTTTAGAGTGTGTTTGTCACATGTATGGTTGCTTTAAGAAGATTTTTGCTTTTCTTTTGGTGGACCCCCCCCCCCCCCCCTTCCACTAGCTTCCACCTAAAGGCATTTTAAGTGGAACCATATCTTAGCCTCTGAGGTATGAACCTTCAGGCCTAATAAAGAGAAAAAAGGATAATTCTCCAGGTGAAACTCCTGGGGTAGCGTTCTTGAAAACCAAGATCACTTACTTCTATCGTCACCATTTTATCACACCACCCCACCACACAGGGAAAACTCTGCAGCCAAATACATTCACATCTTTCTTGGCATGTGTTCTCACTCTTCTCGTTTTGTTCCCAAGTACCCAGTTGGGGTCTCTTTTCTTTGGCATCAATTCCTCTGCATGCCTTACCTGGACGCATGAGGCCGATGGGCATTTGTGGAGATGATCATTGCTCTCAGTCCCCTACCACAGCGTGTCTTCCTGATCCCTCAAACCATTCACACAGACTGTTGATGGATGCTCAGGTTTGACGTGTGACCGGTTTTACCCTATTGCCTATTTTTCAGCCAAAGAACACCCCATGGCTGCTGGTCTCGCTGTTGGTCTGGATGCAGTCACAGCAGTAGAAAAAGCTGTTGTGGCATCCTGGGACTTTGTGAATTACTCTCAGCTAACACTCTTGCTCCCTCATTCTGTCTATGACCAACGCACATTTTGTTTGACTGTTGCATGTTGTTATCTCTGTTGCCACACTTGTTTCCTAGACATGCCAAATATGAAGGTGAAATGCTGTACCCCTCTGATTTAGCTTCTACTTACCATTACCTGACGATGTGATGGAGAACCTCATGACTGCTTTGCCACACTTAATGAGACATTTTCTTCCAGACCCGATTTGACTGACACTCCTCTCACTCAACCTAATTTTGTTTTCTTTGTTGATGGCTCCGTTTCCAGGGCTCCAATTCCTAGAGCTCATCGTTTGGGGTTTGCTGAGGTTTATTAAAATGCTCCTCTGGCTTGCTTCCATATAATCTCTCAGCACAATCAACAGAGCTTATTGCCCTTGCCAAGGCTTGCAAACCCACGAGAGATAATTCTCACCATCTAAACAGATACTTGGCAGATACTTGCTATGTTTTCGGTGTGGTGCATACATTTGATATCCTCTGGAAGCATCACGCCTTTCTTAAAGCTGATGGCAGACCCACTTTCAATCACACATTGAATTGCCTTTCTGTGGATGCAATTTTACTCCCATCCTCCATTGCAGTTGTAAAATGCTCCGCCTACATCAAATCCACGAATCAATTTACTTCATTTTGGTAACGGAGTAATTCGACAAATCAGCAATTTTCTAAACATTTGATAAAACCCTTCACACCCACTGCATTGGTGTGAAAAAGTGGCACAGATGTCTAAATTTTGTGCCAACATTGGTCTGCATTGGGGAAAAAAGCAATGCCACTTGTTCTGGTGTATGCAAAAATTTGAAACTAATTTGCGTCGATTTGAAATTCTGTTTGCAGCTACACCCAATGTTGGAGTTGACCCTTTCAAGGTGCCTCCCTAGTCCGCATCCTTATTTGAACACAATGTTTTGTCTGATGGTTCTAACTTATCTCCCTGCCAGGCAGACATCTGGAGACAAGTATCTGCTGCAGTTCCATCTCTAGCTACTGGTTCTGATCACGCTATAGTGCATGCACCAGCTGACTGTGCTGATCAAAGATTTCCGATGGAAATTGTGGAAATTAAATGATGTCATTGTCTGTTCCAGGTCCTCTTCGTAAACCAGAAACAGCTGTGAATGCTGCTGACATGTCCATTTGGATCCAAACAAGCCACTTTAAGAATATGGCTTTGAAACCTACCAACACAGGAAAACAACCAACAGAAGCATGACCTCATGATCAGATGACAATAATCAGTGTTCCTAAAATCGCATAAACACACATCATCCAGGTGTATACCGAACACTGCTGAAGCTGCTTACACACCCACATGAAGAAACCAACAAGGGAAAATATAACTAACAGGTGAAAGAAGCAGGCATTCCAGAAGAAAAAGATCGAATGGTGACATGCATTGCTCCAACAGCTGGTACGCTACACCGTACCTTTCTCGCTTGCACCCAACATAAATGTTAGTCAGCATGGATTATGCAACTTCTTAAATTCTGTTTCAATTGTCCAAGTAACTCGCTGTGACATTTGGCAAATGGGCATATCCATCACATGCACTGTGGTGAGAGTAAGTACAGTAAGTACTATGCTGAGTAGGTGCTAATTGGATGCACCATAATAATCCTGTAGACCCCTATCTTCAACCTTTCAGTGCACAGTAAAGACAAACTATAATCTCATGAAAATTTGGGGATTTCACCTTTTACAATACGTGCAAATCTCATATTGAAATTGAACTTAACGATCTACAATTTAGGTATAAAATTTCAGACAAAGAGTCTGGACAGATCTTTAAACAGTAAAATAAGACAAATATGATATTGTCCCTACTGGGATTTGGCCAACAAGACACTGGCCCTCTGGTTTTATGAGCTTGCTTCACAAACTGCTGGGTCACGCAAGCTTCCAAAAAAGCACTGGTTCAATAATGAGGAGTTTCTCATCTGCCCTGAGAAATTAAGTGAGTGACAGCAAAGTAAAAACAATGTCTGACTGTCAGACTGGCTATAGTAGTGTCTGATGTGTTAAAATACCGCAATAAATCCTTCGCTTATCTTAGTTCCAATTTTGTTTGACCACTTTTGTTGTTACTTAATAAATCCCTATTTTTCGAGAACCACTTGGACCCTCTTTTTTGAGAACTTTCTAAAAACCTAGGACCTGTCAGCTTAGCTAAATGAGTTAATTGTCATCAGCATGACACATAAAGTGTTGGCAGTTAACCAAAGCAACAAAACTATGCACATTGCTTGGACATTTCAAAAGACAATTCACAGCAATGAGAGTTACTTTCCCAAGTATCTGTTTGCAGTCACACGTAAAGAGACATCACTGTTTCTAAAGAATTACAGAGAAAAGGTGATCAAGAACTCTTTTTTGCGCACTGTTACTTACACTGCTATTCACAGGTCTTGGTAAAGAGGTAGACGAGTAAGAAATCCTTGGAAATCCATCCGGGCATCTTAAGAAATGACAGTTGTTAGTTTCACTGAAGGGCAGTTTAGGGTGGAGAGTCCCATAACTGCTCAGAAACATAGTCTTTTCTTTCTCACTCCTTCTCATTGTCTTTCTGTCAGTTTCCCAGCATGGTGTTTCTCTTCCCTTGAACTTTTCCCCTTCTTGTTCAGCCGCTTGATCTATTCCCAAGATACAAACTTCTTTCTCTTTTCCTTTTTGCATCTTTAAAGCTTCATGTCCCTCCCAAGAGATCCTGTTTTTACTCTCTTTTCCTGTCTCTGCTCCTTTCTTGAAAACTTGTTCATGTTTCTCTTTTCCAAGGGTGGCATGAGCTATCAGCTCATCAAGTTGCCTCACTCTGTCAATGTCCGTCTCGAGGTAAAGTCTCCCAGTGGAGGGCTGGTTCTGATTCTGTAGACATATCTCTAGGTCATGCTCTGTGTAGAAGCGATTTTCTCTTTTTACTTCTTTCGACACATCTGCAGGCTCTAAGACTTTACAGCTGGGCAATGTTTTGCTCCACTGGTGGATGGAACCGGTAATGTCTGCTGTGTCTTCCTTCTTGATCCTGATCAGGTTTGAGTTTGTTGGGTTACACCACAATTTTGTTGCTGAGGTAGATAGTGGTGGTGGTTTTGTATGAGCTGAACGTAAAGATAGGTAAGTTGGAGCTGATGTCAGTGGTAGTTTTGGTGATGGGAAATGATGTCTTTCTATGGTTGGCTGAGGAAGGCCAACATTAGAGTTTAATACTCTGCTGGTTACCTCGTTCAAAAACTGTGAGAACTTACGCTTGTCCTCTGTTTTGTCATTCTGCTCTTGAGAAGATGAAGACATAGGCTGGTTTGCTGCAACTTTTCTTTGTACTGGACAAGTCTTCTTGGGAACACAGTCACTCTTTTTTTCAGCTTTTTCAGCTGGAAGTGTAAAAATAAAATTTTGATAAATAATTTCATCTTCAAATCTTGCAGCAGAGATCACCTGTTCATCAGTTCCAGCTTTTTCATCTGACTTCAGTGTGACGTCAATGATGTCTTGCTTGATAGGAGTCCGCAGCAGGCAGGTGGCCCCTGAGCCCCAGCTACTTGTGTCCCAACTGCCATCATCGTCACTCGAGCTGGTGTTGCGATTCAGTGGACTTGGGCTTGTACTCCACTCACTGGGACTAGATTTATCCAAGCTGACCAAAGATAGTCTCTTCATCCGAGGGGTTGATCCTCCGTTGTTGAGTGAAGAACACTGAAATCTGGAAAGAAAGCCCTGAAGACCTTGCAAAGAATCTTGGAGGTAAGGAACAGACCTCTGCAGGCTGGAAGAGGAACCTTTCGAACTTGTGATCGAAGAGGTGTGAAGACCAGAAAGAGAACCTTTGAGCAATGGAGAGGATTGGCGGCGCAATGGTGGTTCTTCCTCATTATCACTGTAAGTTCCAGAGAAAACAGGGCAAGATGCAGTTGAAGAGCAGGAGCCACGGCTGGGTCGAGTCGAGCCTGTCGGTGATCTTGTCTGTCGCCGTATAGTGGCCATTTTCCCTGCCTTGTTTTCTCCGCGTTGCACAGATTTTGGTAAATTTTTCTGAACAGACTCCAGTCTGAGACCGTCATCTGAAATGGACACACACAAGTGAACCATGTCAGACTCAGTTCAGCGGTTGTCTATCCACTGGCTTTGCTCAATTTAAATTGTCTGCCCCAGTTGTCCTGACCTCTAATGGTGCACTCGAATTGCTGCAGCGTGACATACTTTCACTGCTATTGCTCAATACACAATTAGGTCCAAAGAATGCTGTTCCTGATTGTCATTTGGATGTTAACCAAATTATAAACTAACACTTGTTTTTATTTATTTTTTGAAATGGCATATAGATGACCACTGCCTTATCAGTGAGTCTGGGCCACCATCTATAATGAATTTGTTTATTGACTTGGTGTGTTGGAAAGCACCATGACAACCAGGTCAGGGATATTGACCATAGCTACCAAATACAATCAACTTTGTGTGCATTGAGCAACAAAGTGGCCAAAGCTCAATTGATTACACACTGTTATTTCTTTGTTTTTTCATGTTATATATGTTTAGCTGAACTATCAAAACACATTTGAAAACTTTTGTTTGGGCATAACAAAACTTAATTAGCATGAGGTAGACAACATAAAAAGAGGCAGAGTTGTCCATAGAAAAAATGGGTATTTTATTGATCAAATGAAATCAAGTGTTCCTTGCAAATGTTTTCAGAGGCAAGAATAATAGCAGCAAGTGGGCTCAAAGCTCATAAAATCCATAAAAACAGAAGTTCAAAAAATCAGCATTTAGCAGGATGCAGTGTCTAACTACGACTGGGAGAAGGTGCATTCACTACACTGGGAGGCTCCTGGGAAGACCCTCAGAGAATGACAACACACAAACGGGAAATTGCTGCGGGGCAATCTGTGACGATAAAATGTACATTTGCTCTTTGCCGGTAAGCAGGAAGAGTTGGAACTCTAACTATTATCATATGTGTGAGTGTTATGTGTTATTGTTTATGAATGTTACTTATTCAGCCAACGTAATGTACTGAAAATGACTAGCTAATAGTTAGCACTGGTTGCTAATTACAGCGAATATGGGGCTGGGAAGTAAACTGTGAGATGGCACTGAGAACGCAGACGTGAATTACTGTATGTGTATGGGAAACTGTGATGATAAAATACATATTTTGTTATTTGCAGAACAAAATGAAACATTTCAAAAATTAAATGTTTAGTGGACAGCTTCACTCTTTACGCTCAATCCTAACACTTCGAAAACCTCTCCTTGATGGCTGGCGTAGCTGCATCAACAGCATTGAACAATCCAACCCCCTAACTTTCACTAAAAGGCTCATCAGTTGATTCATTTGAGATGTGGCACTTTGTGGACCTCAACCTTTTTGGTTCTAAAACAGCCTCCACATTCATTCCTTCACAAATGTCTTTGGCTGCCATCTGTGCAGTCACAAAGCCACTCGCCCTGTAGCTCTGGAGTCTTTGCTCATTCTTCCTCAAAAGACTCACAGCTCGGCCACGTGCATATTTGGAGACTGTGTGAGTTTGCTGATGCGTTATCTTGCAGATAGGATGTCAAACTAAACAACCGTGCAGATGCTGAAACGGCACGACCCCACCTCCTCAGACAAAGACTCAGCCTCAGGCTTTATAGTAGGGTCTTTGGTCTTGTCTCTCACCTCAATTAAAGCCCCTCTAACAACAGGTCCCTGGTACGTCATGGGCTCAGTGTTCTTGACCTTGCCTTTCCACCTTATTTTTTCCATATCTTTGAGATGATGCCAATATAGTTCCTTGGGTGGAGGCTGAGAATAAAATGTAAAGCTTTTGCAGAATACCAAAGTAGCTCATAGCATCAACGAATCCCTTAGCGGTATCACACACACAACAAAATTCAATGTATGCACCCGCATAGCACAATCAGAGCGCAGGGATTCCTTTATAAGAGCCTGGCTTGAACTCCCTTTTTTTGCCTTTGATGATGGTTGGCATCATTCAACATCTGCAGAAAGATCTGTTGTGTCCTTTGTGGCGAATGCCCTCTTCTTTGCAGTGGCATGCTGTGGGGGCAGCATCAAGAGGAAGGATGCCTCCCGCCTGGACACACTGCTGAGGAAGGCTGGCTCTGTCGTGGGTACGGAGCTGGACAATCTGGCATCATGAGCAGAGCTGTTTATGAAAACATATTCAGGATACAATTATACAATCAAAATGAGCTTAGAGTGCAGAATCTCAGCTGTAATTTCAGAGTATTCACATCCATATTTAGAACTTTAGCCTGAAAACTGAGTTAATCTCCTGTAGCTCTGGCCTCTTTTAGCTGTAACTGAGCACATGAATTATTTATGGAAGGGCAGCCACAGGTTTTTTTTCTGAGGCGATTCAGTTATATGGAGATTGCTTGTGCCATTTCCTGCCCTCATTGGACTACAGACTAACAAAGAGAAGGTGCTGCTTTTTGTAAGCCTGCCATGAGTTAATTACAGAAAAAGAGATTAAAAAAAGCACAATAAAAAGATAACTGTGATTGTATACACTTGTCGATCTCTAGCAGTGAGAAAAATTCAACTGTCGTCTTGTTATCAGTTGATAATAGCACAACTAACAATTTTAACTAACACCTGTTCAACATACAGAAATCCTAACTGGTGCAATGCATGAACTCAAAGTGCATTTTGAAAGGGTGATTGTCCTCTTATTTGATTGGCAGACTAGATATTGAGCAGATGTTTTGTCATGCAAATTCACTCTTTGTTAGAGTTTCAGGTCTTCTTTTTGGTTAATGGTGCACTTTGTATGTTCATGTTGGTTTCTTTACTGCTGCTCTCTGTTGCTTCACCGTATTTGTTCCAGATTTTAATGTGTTTTCTTGCCTTTGGTATGAGTGTTAGCTTACTGTGTTCTTTGCTACTGTGTCTGCCCTTGTCTGCACTTTCTTTTCTGTGCTCTTCCTGTGCTTCACCTACTGATTACCCTGATTGTTCCCATGTGCATATCCTTTCCTGCCTTCATTGTGCTTGTATTACTTCATATCCCTCTGAATCCTTGTGATGTTATATATACTGCTGATCTGTCCTGCCGCACTACTGAACTCAGGCCAAGGTATTTTGTTGATTTTTACTTGGCTAATTTTTCCTAAGTCTGCACAAGTAGAATACATTTTTGTGCCGGACTTTGGTAACAATATGTATTTTAGTTACTTGTTCTCAAGATTAAAGATTGCTTTTGCTTTTCTCCTCCTGTGTTTGACCCCATCCTTTCAGCCCCTTCTTGACAGTTTGACAAAACATGGAAGCTGGTGACGTTAGATCATTGTTGTGCTCTTTATAACAACAATTCAGTCAATAAAAAACCCCAAACATTGAATAACACATGTTTTTTTTGTTTGTTTTTTTACAATATGCCATTCCTTAAAAAAAAGAGGAATAAGATGTTAGTCAGACCTTATTGGGTTTATTGTCCTGTCTTAAGTGCATTTTATATAAGCTGGTCAAAAAAAGGCAACGCAATGTAACTCTAACTTTCACACTGAAATCAAACATGTTCGCTTAAGGAGAAACACTGATTAGACAGAGTGAGAAGACAGAATCTATGGGCTAGGAGGTAGTGATACTCCTTTGGTTTACATGCTTGACCCACACTCAAAGAGGCTTCACAGGAGACTGCAGAGTGATGTACTACTGTTTATTGTGAAGAGTGACAATGAGCTTGGAAGAATTTGGATCAGGATGCAACAGACCAGGGGCTGCATACCACTGAATAGATATGCCAGGGAAGCATCGTGGAATCTCGTGCTTGAGGGTTGGCTAAGGTTGTGCTGTAGAGTCACTGAGTCAGGTTGTGAAGGGTGATCTTGAGTGCCAGGAGATCTGAAGGAGCGTAACAGGAAGATCCAGGAGGCAAGGGGAGCTTAGAGCTGACACAAACAACCAGATTCATGGATAATAATTGGATGTAAATAGAGAGTTACTTGATTGTAATACTGTGTCATATCATCTTTTTTCAATATGATTAACATTACTGAGTGCAGTGACCGTAAAATGGATTTTTTCACTTTTCATTGGTGATAATCATTTATAGTGTGTTTTTTCCTCTGTCTCCTGTAAAGTTAGATCACTCACAGTAATCACAAGATAATTTTCCATGCACTGACTTTTGGTTGCATGAAAAAAGATTTAGCTCTTCTGGCTAAAGAACACAGGTCCTATAAAATGACCATGGCACATTATTTTGGTGCACATTTCTACTGGGTGTATCCAATGCATGCTTCACCTCAAAAAAGATGCTTCTAAAATTAATTGCAGCATATTGTTCCAACGTGTCATCTTCTTTGGTATGTCGAATTCCCCAGACCAGCGAAGCCTGCCTTTGAGACTGTTCGAAATGCTCCTCATCCAACAGGCATATAATGGCCTTGCTATGTTTGTATGCTCTGTATTGGTTGTCATCTTCATTGTTTTGTTATTCTGTGGGAGACTGAAAGGGGGAGGGGAGGATGGTAGTATGCCCACTGCTATTTAATCTCATTCAACATTGACTGTACCTACATACCCACACTGCTAATTTTTGTTGTTTTGCCTGAGCACTTATGCATGTACTGCATTTGGTGAAAAACATAAAACAAAAAAACATAAAATGAATGAATAAATAAATAAATAATTAAATAAATATGTTTTGTAATCACATTTGTCACAAAATTTGCATTTTGCAGTATTTACAATGCAGTATGTACTGCATTTTTCACACACACACACACACACACACACACACACACACACACACACACACACACACACACACACACACACACACACACTTTGCCTGTTACCATGGTGACAAGACAAAAATATCCGATCCGACATGGCAGGTGAAGAATTCTTCTGCAGATTCTTTTTCTTCTCTCCTGCCAGAGTCTTCTTTTGTAAGTGCTTCTTGTCTCTCCTAAGCTATCAGCCTTGTTCATCAGCCTCTCCCATGACCTCAGCACCTTTCTGCTAATGAAAGACTGTGGTTGCTATGGCGATGGTAGAATGAATAACTCCCTTATTGTAATTAAGTTAACATTTCCATGAGCAGGAAGGAAGATGGAGGGATGAATTTCCCCACACTGGCTTGTGTCTGAATGGATGTCTCTCAATTTCCACCTTGTGCAGTTTGCATTCACTTCTCATGTTTCTTTGGTAAACAACAGTTTTGATGCTAATACCAATTTTTTATTGCAGTGATACATTCATATATCTATATCTATATCTATATCTATATATCTATATATATATATATATATATATATATATATATACATTTTCACTGAAAATCTACTTCAAAATGTAAATACAAAAACTCAAGCCTATTGCCACTGCCAGGGCATTTAAGTTGTCCTGATTGTTATGAAAAATAAACACAACTGACATACAAAATTCTGAGCCTTGTGTGGGTGTATCGGTTGTCAAAAACAAACAGGTTGGTACTCAGAACGTGGAATGGAAGCAGGGAATGAAGGCTGGTAGTGACTGGTGTGGAAACACAGATGAACTGGCAACAAGACAAGAACAGAAGCCAACATCTATACTTGAGCACCAGGAGTCTAATTATAGAGCAGGCACAGGTGCAGCACGTTAGGCAGGAGCATGCAATCATACAGGAGGAGAGGAAGTCAAGCAGCCTGCAACAAAAAACAAGGTGAGCTATCAAAATAAAAAAGGAAACAGACAGGACAGAAACCTGGACTTTAACAGTACCCCCCCCCCCCCCCCAACGGCCAGCTCCTGACGGTTCAGGCTGATCTGCATGGGCAGCGTGGAAGTCTAATGAGGGAGTTGTCAAGAATGTCCCAGGAGGGGACCCAGCAGCGTTCCTCCATGCTATACCCCTCCCCGTCCACCAGGTACTGACAAGCCCTCCCTCTTCTCCGGACCGCCAGGAGCTTCCGGACTGTATAAACAGGAAATCCATCCAAGATGCGGGGAGGAGGAGGGGGCCTGGGGTCTGGGACGAGGGGACTGGTGTT
This sequence comes from Malacoctenus gilli, assembly GCA_032164315.1. Taxonomy (NCBI): domain Eukaryota; kingdom Metazoa; phylum Chordata; class Actinopteri; order Blenniiformes; family Labrisomidae; genus Malacoctenus; species Malacoctenus gilli. The sequence continues at coordinate 2,132 of JASSRZ010034596.1, read as the reverse complement.
GACGGGCTTGATGTTGCTGGTGCGATATGTTTGGTGTACCCTCATAAGACAGGGGAGCTCAGCTGCAACAAAACGGGGTTAATCACTTTCGAGACAGGGAATGATCCAATGAAACGAGGGAGTAGCTTACGGGACGGGCCCTGGAGGTGGACATCTCAGGTGGAAAGCCAAACCCGCTGGCCAGTACTGGGTTGCGAAGGTGTGGTGCCGGTTGGCATAGAGCCTGTGACGGGCAGCTGGCCTGAGGAGGTTCTGCCTTACCAGCCACCATCCTCACCGGCATCTTTGGACTAGGGCAGCAGTGGAGGGGACATTGATCTCGCTCTCTAGGGCTGGGAACAGAGGAGCCTATTAACCATAGACACACTGAAAGGGAGACAGTTTTGTGGAGGATGATGGCAGGGTGTTATTAGCACATTCAATTCAAATTTTGCAACCACGCTGATGGGTACAGAGCAGACAGAGACCAGTTTTCATGACTTGGTTAAGGTGCTCCATCTGCCCTTTTGATTGTGGGGGGGAAACTGGAGTAAAGGCTGACTGAAGCGCTGATTAAGGTACAAAACTCCTTCTAGAACCGTGAGATTAATTGGGGTCCATGATCAGAAACCATGCCAGTGGGGGTCCATACAGCCAGAACACGTGATGGAGTACCATCTTAGCTGTAGCTTTAGAAAAGGGGGAATTTGGAGAGGGGAAGGAAATTAACCATTTTAGAAAATCTGTCAACCACAGTGAGGATGCATGTGTTACTGGAGGATGGAGGAAGACCAGTGACAAAGTCTAGGTAAATTCGGGTCCATGGCCGAGCTGGTACGGGGAGCGGATGGAGTTGTCCAGAGGGCGATTGGTTGGTTCCCTTGTTGCTAGTGCAATGGGACAGCCGTTGACATATTCGGTGACGTGAGTACGCATCTTGGGCCACCAGAAGTGGTGATGGGTGGCAACCAAGGTGCGTGCAGCTCTCCGGTGGAACGCCAGCTGGCAGGCATGTGCCCAGTTCAGGAGGAACTTGGGACCTGTTCCTCCTCCTGGGCATAATGCACGAGCTGCTCCACCTCCCAGGTGATGACCCGATGATGTTGGTTAAGGGAAGGATGGGCTCAGGATCTTTGGAATTATCTTCAGGTTCGAAAACTTGGGACAGGGCATCAGGCTAGCGTTGTGCTTACTTGGCCAGTATGTCAGGCCAAAGTTGAATTGGTTGAAAAACAAGCTCCATCAGGCCTGATGAGCACTGAGTCTTTTTGCAGAGCAGATATTGCGGATATAGCAGTTATGCTTTAAGTTGCGGTGATTAATCCAAACCACGAACAGGTGGTCCAGCCAGTGACACTACTACTCCAGTGCCATCTTGATGGCCAACAACTCATGATCCCCCACGTTGTTCCTCTCTGCTGTGGACTGCTTCCTGGAGAATGCACAAGGGCACAAGGGTGGAAACAGTTGTTGGCTCCCAGGTGTTGGGAAAGGACCGCTCCAAACCCGAGGTCCAAGGCATCAACCTCCACAATTAACTGTCGTTAACTGTCGAAGGCCACTCCTCTACTGACCTGATTTTAGCCAGGTCCATCTTTACTGCTCCACTCGAAATTATGTGGCTTAGATGTGGTACTCACACTTTGAAGCTTTGATGAAAAGGTGGGGTTCCAGGAGGCAAGTCAGGAGAAGGCGGACATGATGAGTATGGGCTCTGAGAGCCAGGGGAAAAAAAATTGGAATATCATCCAGGTAAACAAACACGAAACGGTTGAGGTATTCATTTGTGTCCAGATAGTGTGTTGAAGGCATTTTTCCACTCATCACCCTCACGGATGCGCACCAGGTGGTAGCTGATGCGGAGATCGAACTTCATGAAGACCTGGGCCCTCCTGAGAAGCTCTGAAGCAGAAGACATCAGAAGTAGAAAGAAATGATTCTTTACCGTGATGTTGTTTAATCCTCTGTAGTCTATGCATGGGCGGAGGGACCCACGCCTCTTCCCCAAGAAGAAGAACCCTGCTTCTACCGGGGAGGATGATGGACGAATGATCTCTGCTTGAAGGGATGTAGAGATTTAGGGTGCGTTCCAATTCCCCCCTTAACCCTCAATCTTAACCCTCAATCTCAAAAATGCGCGCTCCCGCGACGAC
>JASSRZ010034595.1:0-15309 GCA_032164315.1 Malacoctenus gilli | reverse complement strand
GTCAGGAGGCTTGTTTGCTACCACAGCTGATCTCCTCCTCCTCCTCCTCCTCCTCCTCCTCCTCCTCCTCCTCCTCCCTCCTCCTCCTCCTCCTCCCTCCACCGGGGGAAATCAAACTGTGGTGGAGATTTGTTCCTCTGCTGTTTGGGACTGGGAGGCTGCACGTCATATTTTCTGCCCGTGTCCTTGTCCTTGGGTTTTTGTCTTCTCGCTCTCCTGCCGCAGCTCATCCTGCTTACTGAGATGTTTCAATACTTCCATCCCGGCGGTGTCCCGTGTCCTTTGGAGCTCAGTGGGCAGAGAGCCGCTCCGACGCTGCCAGGATTAAGGCTTTTATTACACGTGCGGCTCGATAGATAGAGCTTTCGACCCGACGCCGCCAAGGTTAGAGGTCCGCTGCGCCGCGTGACACCCCATCGCAGCTGCGGCGCTGTAAAGATGTTTGGATTAAAGCCGCGGCAAAGGAGGGAATCGACATTAGAACCGCGTGTTTACTCAATCCACATATATAACGTCACCGGCTTGGCAGAGGTAATAAAGCAGCACGATGCACGTATGCTTCCAAGGGGCCAAGTTGCTATGGGGACAGGTTCACCTAGATATACAATGGGGAGAGCAGCAAAAAAGATAAATTTAGCCGCCATCTGCTTGCACACAATGTTGTTTGAAGCACTGGTTTCCTACCTGGAGTCTGAGGGCCCTGGAGGTCATGGACGGGTCGCTGGAGGCTTTTGAGATGGTAAGAAAACCAAGAAATGGTTGGTAAATGCTGATGTAAAGTTGCAAACCAAACAGTGGAGAGGAGATGTTTAATGTGGTGCACTACACCCATGTGCAATGGTCAAGTTATACCAAGTTAGACCCATTAAAATTCACAAAGCAGTCCTTTGAAAAATGGTTCTTAGACTCGATGGTTATAAATGGCCAGTGCACTTTTCTCAGAAGCAGGAGGGCATGCAGGAACTCATGCTTAAGTATGAGTGCAAATCTTGGATTCAAAAATAAGATCTTCTTTGTGTGTGAATCAGGTGCAACTACAGCGTGCGTTTCCCTGCTTGGCGACCTCTGACCTCCTCCTGGCGCTCCGAGACCAGCTTCACTGCGGTCTGCTCCAGCATCGTTTCCCAGCAGAAGAACCACAGATGAACGATGACGTAGTTCTTTCCTGCTGGGACATTCGTGTTGGGAGTATGAGTGTGAAAACATGCAGTGTGACGATACTGTAAAAGCACCAAATGGACTCGTCAACCCAGTGAAGTGGCGGACAGAACCTGCCTTTGTCTCTGTCTGCTCCAGAGGAGCCGGCGAGCGGCAGGCAGACAGACACATTTGTTAAGTGGTGCTGAGCGTCACACTTTCCACCAGGGCCACAGTTGTACTGTTGAAGTGTGTCCGATGTTGTCGTTTTCCACCTAATTTAACAGAATCAGGCACGTATCGATGCCAGTTCCCAATTTGAACCGCACACACGGTCCCCACCTGCTGCTCATTTCCAGAGTGGAAGAAGGTGAGCGCTTCAGTCCTGAACTACTGACCTGTTGGCTTTATGCGTCCTGGCGTCAAGTCCAGGTTCAAATATGTCCTGTTGTCATCCTCAGTCTGTTCTCAGAAACATGTCAAAGCATGACGGTGAAGCCAAACACTGGTGGGCGCAGTCACTCTCACCAACACACTAAAAGCAGGAACCTTCACAATAAAAGCACAGTGCAGTTTTCCAGCTCATTCTTCAGAAACAGCCGTTTTAAAGTGTCAGCCAAACAGAATTTTTATGATCTGGTCACGAGGGATGGAACATATATAGTTGTTCCCACCTGTCACAATGTGAGCAATAAAATGTTCATGCAAACGCCCCCCCCACCCCTTCTTTCTGTGGTTGGCTCAATATTTGTGCTTTCTTCTTCTTCTTTTCCTGAGTCTCACAACATTCCTCCGTCATAAAAGCTATCGATTGAGATCACTCGATCCCCTGCGCTTTCATGTCGTCCCCCCGCCAGCGCAGCGCATTGTCCTACAGGACATCTTTGTTTCCTGCGCTCAAAGACATCTTCATCGGCTGCGCCGCCGTTGAAAGATTGTCTTCCGGCAGGTTTCACTTCTCATCCTCTCGCGCTGACAAATCGCTCCCCGCGCCGAGCGGTGTGCGCAGTGCCGCGCTCCAAAATAAAACCCGTGACGTTCGTAGGCCGCTCGCGCTTTCTCACACTTCACATTGTATAAGCTGCACCATCAGTCTTGCAGCCAGCTGTAATTATAATAATAAATACAAAGGGAATGTCCCGGAGAGATTGTTCATGGCAAAAGTCATTAAGTTAAAAGACATCTTAATTAGAATCACTGACATGGTGCAAATTAAAAAGCAACCAAGGAAAAGTCTAAAATTAAGATGGACGGATAAATTTATCTCCTGAAGCAGTGACCACAAAATTGCCTCGGAAAGTTTTTGATTAATTATCGAAACTCAGATGGAGGGACGTATTTCAGCTCTTTCTTTGGTTGAAAAACACTCCTATTATTGAGTGTAAAAAATCACAGATCTGAGGATGGATTCGTTGAACCACTTTGTGTCCTGTAAGTAAGGCTGCATGACGGTTGAACCTACAGGATGCTGTAAAGCTGTAAATCTGATTGTAAGACGATGTATGAAACGTAGGCAATCGCTGTCCTCTGGTCGCTCTGACTTTTGGCCTGTTGAATATGCAGCATTACTTATCATAGAAATGTGTATTTGAATTTATAAACCGGGGAGATTTTGCTTTCTTCTCCCACACAGATGTCTTTTTTGTTTATTTTCATTCGTCCACGCTGATCTTAGAATATGGTTTAACGTCCTTTTTAGCTTGTGTGCCTTGAAAACGTCCATCTGTTCCTCAATGTTTGTTGTAGTTATTTTGAAATTGACCATATTTAAGGTGCATTTTCTAATATATGTTAACATGGGGATTTGCTGTAGCTTCCTTGAAAAGCTGGCTTTCCTCCAATGTTATGTGAAAAGATGAACCGCATCTGTGGAAGGAATGACGGTGCACGTTGGTTGCGAGTCCCTCTGAGCGCAACAGTGCAGCCAAACCTCCTTAAGCCACCGTTGTTCCCCAACATTTCCCCCTCTTGCTCTTCTGCTATTTTAACACTCACTCGACTCCCTTTCTGCTCTTTGCAACTTCAGCTATTTGTTCCAGAAGGGGCGGGCCCTTGGGTAGAAAGACTCCATTTGATTGGCTGAATTTGCTGTCATGAAGAACAAACATGAAGAGCTTGGAAGCAGCTTGTCACAGGTCCTTCGATTTGAATCGCATTGATGTGATGATAGCATGAATATGCGTGTAGTTCCCTGCAGCCCCCATAGTCCCACCCTCTCATGATGACTGAAGGTGAGCACCAACCTGGATTTACAGCTGAGTGTCAGCAGCACCACGGCGCTGAGGAAATTCTTCTCACCCGCCCTGGTTTTTTGCGATGGCGCTGTCGTCAGCTGTGGTTGTTTTACGACGGGCTCTTGATTGAGTTTCGTCAGTGAGCCTTGATCACAAGAGCGACGCTGCTCATTTCACAAATGAACAGCTCAGCAGCCGCCACACCCTGTCGTCTCGCAGATGACGCGCGTGCGCTGCTCCCGCTGCCAAAAACGGTCCCACCGAGGTGAACAACACCAGCTGCTCTTTGGATCTTCTCTGCAACAGCGTGCTGATGAATCGGATACTTATTGTGTCTGTGAAAAAAAAAAAATACACACAGACTAAGAGATGGCGAAATCTGTTGTTGTTGTTGATGAGACCCAACCCTCACCGTTCCATTTTTTTGGTAGGAAGTTGGGAAGCCCGCCCCGGGAGGAGTGTTCTTCACCTGTTGGACACGTCACCTGCTGCCTGTGTTGATCTCCTTCAGTCTGAATGGTACAAACTGGCTTTGACCAGGTCTGTCCTCTCATCCACGGTGGCAGCTTCCCTTTAACGTCCTGTTGATTATTTTGGTGGTTAAAAGGAGTTACTGTCATTTTCTAATGTAATTCTCGTGGAACTTAACTCCACCTTTCCTTTTGATGAATATCATATATAAATATTTAAAATTTTACTCTATTTTTCTCTTTGTTTTCATTTGAATTTTTTCACATTTTATTTTTTGCATCCAATTTTTTTTACATTTTTTCCTTTCACTTTTTTTTTTATTACATCTCATCTCGCTTTGCGATCAGTACACCTTTTCGGGAGTACTGATCAGAAAAACGAAGCATTTTTAAAGAAAATTAAACTTTCTTTCTTCATCACTGAAACTTTTCTTTTTAAGAGTCAAGTGATGTTGCCATTTAGACATGAAATGATTGAGTTTTTGAGTTTAGCAACTGTTCACATTAAATAAGATAAGAACACTTGAAGAGTGATTAAAATTAGATTGATTTACACGAATAAATAGTGTTGTTATTAACATGTTCTTATCAGGCAGAAGGAAGTTCCATGCAGCTGAAATAAATGAGCGGTTACTCAAACTCTGTCACTGTGAATCAGGAGCAGTCAGACTCTTCGTCATAAGTCATCCTTAGCGTTGCCGCTCACCAGCAGCAGTACTTGGCTTTGTTCTCCTCTTGCGCTCGTGGCTGCTGCATGGGGAAAAAAAGGAAACCCTCCACTGCATCGCTAAAAACATCATAAAGACAAATATGATGGGGGTTTGACTCTTCAACCTGGCCCCGAGCTTCCAAAGGACGCGATGCAAGATAAAGACACCCGGGTGGCGCTGGGCAGCGCTGCGCGACACACGGTGCGGGCGAGTGTGGCCTGGGAGAGGGCGTCTGGGGAATAGGAGTCTCTGTTTGTTTCATTAGTCTCCTCCCCTGGCACATCCTCTTCCTTGGGGGAATTAGCCTGTCGATAAGGAACCCTCAAACTCGCCGCGAGGAGGGAAGAATCCATTTAACCAGCCTTTTGTTTCCGACATTTTTCAGCCGCCATCTGGAAAATGTCATGGCAACCTTATCAGAAAAGTCACAAGCTGTAGCGCCGACAGCCGGCGCGCTGGCAGGCAGAGGAGTGTTGTAGATAATATGACATGTCAGTTCATATGTGGTCCAATCAGGCTGCTGCTATTTTGCTGAGTTGGCTCGAATGTGCTATAAGTACGCGTGTTTTCAGCAGGGAGGGGGGGTTGTTGTTGATGTGTTCATTCAGCTCAGTTTTTTTTTAGCATTCACTTCACGGCGCACAAATAAAGCTATAATATTATTCACAACAACAGTGATTAGGGGTAATTATAACGAGCATTTCTATAGTCATGCTGGGTGTAAACGATAAATCATAGGAGTGCAAGAAGGGGACGGTGGAGCTGATTCAAAGGCAGTTAGCCCAAATAAATGGCTGGTTTTCATCATTGAGAGTAGTGTGGCCCTGCCAGAGGGGGAGATTCAGTGCGACCTCTGCGACTGGCCTCAGTGCTCATGACTGCAGCACTGTTAGGAGACCGGAGACAGAGCGAACAGGGGGACACAGGCCAGATATGGACAAAGGCAGGGACGTTCACAGAGCAGGTCGATCCCACCATCCTACCGCGTCTGCGAGACCTTAAGGAAACACTTCCAGGCCTCGACGAGGGCAAACGCGGCCTGTTGGTGGCTGAGTGGTGAGTGTGGCTGCAGCTTACAGTATTTGCCGGCTTATTAGGAGCCTTATTAGCAGTCGCAGCCGGGGGTGTTACTAATGGTGTCAGGCCCGGCGCTCAACTTCTGAAATAAACACCAAGTAAATGTGTCAACTTTTATCCCGCTCAGTTGGTTCAATCATCTCATTATCAACAGGAAGTGGCGCTCATTAAGGTTGGACATCTCAATCTGGGGACATCAGTGTTTCCACTAATTGTTGTGTTTGTGGTGATGGTTTTGTAGAAAAAAAAAGACTCCATTAGAATCACAAATTGTGCTGCAGATGCTTGGCCCCAAATCCAAACTCCCCGTCTTGTTTTTTTTTTTTTTTTTTTTTTATCACAAACGACGTTATTTGGCTCTCCTGGTGTAATTAGGTCTGCACACACAGTTTATTTGTCACAATGACATCATACAGATTATATTGATGTTTTCTTTTTTTAGATGGATACTGATTTTTTTTTAGCAAAGTGTGGCCCATAAATCTACTTTAGGACGACTAAATGAAACCTTGTCTAGAAGAAAAGAACCATTGGAATTAAATGAAATTAGAGATGCGAGTTGCAATGCCGCACAAAATTCACTCAAGGACAATTTGCCGGAGTCTGTCGTTGACCTTCAGTCAAATATATATTAAGTATGTATAAACTTTTGATCAATGTAACTTCTTCAGAATGACATTGTATTTTCTTTGCTCGAGGGCCTTGTTTTCGACTGAGCCTGGTGCATTATGGGAAGGAGCTTGTGCCAGTGCCGGTTAGATGGGACGCAGTTTGCGTCGCAGCCTTGCTGTCAAATTAGCAGACCTAGTTTCACCCGTTGAGAGCGAATCCTGTCGCTCCTCTGTGAATTTTATTGACTCTCTCATTCCGTTGTTGTTGTTGTTACCTTTAGTGGAACAGCATTAGTAAGATTAAGATCGACAGTATTAGGAGTAGTTATCTCGATTAAAGCTGGAACAAAGTGGAAGCATTGCCGAAACAGAAGATGAAATACAATACAAGTGGTTGCAAAGAATCACACTGCAACACACAAACTCTGATAACTTTCAACAAGACAAACAAAACCTTTATTTACATTGACTTTTAGCTGATTAATGCATCTTTGGGGTTTCTATCAGATCTCTTTATGAACTGTTTTATGCTGCAAATCTGTGAATGAACGACTGATCAATCTTTGTGTTCATTCAACACCTTTATAGTGTTTTAATTGAGTCCTATGTTCCGTGTTGTATCCCATCCAGCTGTGTGTTCACACTGTTTGTTCCTTTGACATTTCCCGACTTTCCATCACATGGCGCTCCTGATGAAATCCGCGTTTGGGGGCTGTCTGTTCCGAACAGACAGCGGCTCCGGAGGAGAAGCGTGTCTTGCCTTTCAGCCGCTGCAGCGTGCCACGGGGCTACAGACAAGCAATTAGTCCACAAAGGCCAGACAATTACGGAGATTCCAGCAAGACTTCAAAGTGACCGGGGCATAAATCCTTTAGAGCATCCCGGCCGGTTTGGCAGTTTGTTATTTCGTCTGCAGCCGGTGCCGAGGAGCGGCCGGATCGTGTCGGTCTGAGTTTCCGCCGAGGCTCGGGCGAGATAAGGCGTCGGCGTCGTCAGGCAAACACAGAGAGCGAGAGACAGAGAGAGAGAGAGAGTCAGAGAGAGCGAGTCCTGTCAGTAGTTTCACGGGAAGCCCTCTGTGCAGTTTGCTCTTGCTACCCTGCTGCAGCGCCGCTGTGAATACTTACGTCTGACCTCTGCTGACGCCACACTCCGAGCACACATTTGCATCTGAATCCACTAACTCCACTCACAACAGTCTGATGGAAATGAAGTCAGCGATGATATCGACTCTGGGAACTCAGCGCGCTGCGTTCCCGGCTTGAAGGTCACGGCTCCGTTGGACGGCCGCTTCTCTCCGGGCAGTTGCTGCATCGTGGTGTAAACGGGAAGACAAGGTGATTGGAATGGAAACAAGAGCGGGAAAGACCCACGGTGTCAGTTTTCCCGTGATTGCCGCAAAAATCATCGGGTGACTTTTGGCAGGAATGCAGCAAAGTTGTCTTTGTTGTTTTGTCGCTTGTTTTGCGCGGAAGAATCGGAGGAGCGGGAGAGCCGCGAGCGGCGGGACGCTGCTGTGCTCAGCTTCCCTCCAATTGCTTGATTACACTGTTGTTGATTGGAGGAAAAGCACCATCATTAGATCAAATTACAATGATTTGTTAAAATTGCAGTCTGATGCATTCTCGAGTGCGCCGGGTGAACAATGTGGCAACAACTGTGGCAAGGGTGGCAAACACTTTTTTTTTTCCCCCAAACTTCATATTTATTCAACAACATTGTGAGCGAGGCAGCGCAGAGAATATGTGTCATGGGACACGCGTGTGAAGGGCTGAGCTCAGTCCGTTGAACAGTCACAGTCTGACTCCATGTGCGTCTGAGTCAGCTCTGGAACCTACTGGTACTTTGCTCCTGTACTTAAGCTGAATTTGTAGCTTTCTGTATTTTACTTGATTATGTCTCAAAAAAATTGATGCATGTTTATAAAAACATCCCAAAAAAATCACAAAAAGCTCCTTGCAAAGGTGTCACAGATTCGAAACTGATGTTGGAGACGGGAGATTTCAGCCGGTTTTAGAAGGAAGTAAACGAACCAAAGAAGACATTTCCTAAAATCTTCTTTTGTAGTCCCCTGTTTTTTTATGTTGGTGAGAGCCGGTGTTTGGCTTCACACTAATGTTCTACCACATCATTAACTAAGGAGGGTTGGGGTCCAAAACCTTTTGTTGAGGCCTTTTTGGGGGCTCGGTGCAAAAAACGGTTGGGAGCTACAATTGGCTTCATAGTACCACAGTGCGATAATGCTGCTATTGATTGCACGTCAGAAGTATTTTTTCCTCATCAGATTTTCATTCTCCCAGCCCGTTTTTGTTCGTTTCTTTTGTTTGGAATCAAGATAAAAGCTGCCACAAAAGCGTAATCAGCGAATCCGCAGCCGGCTTCCATCTTTCTTTTGTCCCCCCTGCACCTGCTTGATTATGGCGGAGGATTCGTCATCATGTAAAGAGGCTGCATCCCAGAATGAGAGCATTCAGCCCGCCTTGTATCAGAAATGACGACAATTAATCCCGTCCTCCCCAAGGGGGCCGGGTACTCTCCCAGGAAACCGAGCCGCGGTTGAACGGGGGGGGGGAAAGAATCCCATCCGTCACTTCGGGGGGGACACTGGATGTTGACATTCAGGTTTGTCTCATTATTTTGACCTCACCTTGTATGCGATTTATCACAAATCAAGCGGCCGCTGATCAGATAAGCTGCCTCTTTCAGCCTGGAGACGTATACATCAATGTGCTTCTGTGAAACCACTCAGGTGCAAAATTACCACTCGGTGTACCCGACGATGTCCTATCATGTGTGTGATTAGGCGTTCCACGCAAATGTGGACCGATGTCCCGCCGCCGCCGTTCTCCCGGTCACAAGACGGCCTTCGGGTGATGAGGAGGAGGAGGAGGAGGACGGTGAGGAGCCTCCTTGAAATACGGATGAGTCATGCGAATCGGTAATTGTCAACACGGCGTCCATCAGTCTCCGAGCGATTTCAGGGGCAGCTTATTCTAAAGCTGTGTATGACACTGGTTGCAGGAAGCTGTTGAGGAGTGATCGAGCCAGAAATGAAGAAAGTAGTTCCAGGAGATTCAGTCGGTTTAGAGAGAAAACACCTCGTTTTGACAAACCCCACACGATGTCACACCTGGTGACGTCGTGTCTACGAGTTCTTCCAACCGAAGCTTCTTGATGTAGAACAGTACGTCTCGATCCGGCGCAGTGGATTGTGCTGACATGCAGAGCGTGAATGTACAGAGAATTGAGACGCTTTCTTGCATAATTTAGCAATCTCTTGCCGTCTGCATCTTGCATTCCTGATTTAACAAGAATGAGAAAATATGCAAAACATCGAGCGGCCATGATGCAAATCCGAAGCATCAAGACGCTGACGTTCTTCTTGTCAACTGTCTGCAGACACAGTGCTCAACCTTCTAATTGCATGTTTCCGTGGTTCTCTGACAGGAGAGACTTTGCTGCCTGACGACAAAGCCCTTCGATGCTAAAGCCACATGGCCTCGTCCACTTTCTCTCAGTCGGCACGCCTCGCACGTCTTGTGCCACCGATGTTGCTATTATGTTGACACGCCATACGAAATTGACCAGAGAAGCAGAAAAAAAGCAGAGACAACTTTCTCCACTCGTTCCCTTGCTTAGCCGCACGGTCTTACATCGGAGCGCGGCGTTCCGCTCCACTGGACCCGTCTGCCAGCTCGCCTTTGTCGGCGCCCGGCAGAAACCAGTAGAAGAAGAAAAAAAAAAAAATGAAAGAAATATGGAAGGAGGGGGAGTCCTCGGAAAGCTTTTGCTCTGCCAGATGCTCACTTGCCACCGAGATGAGACAAAAGGAAGAAGCCGGAGGGGTTTCGGGGGCAGCAAGATCATCCCTGCTTCATCTCGCTTCACTCAACCGCTCACCTGCACGGCAGATCTGCTGCGTATAGTGAGGAGTGGAGAGGCAGGCAGCGGGCAGTCTTTGAGGCAGCTCCCCGGAGGACGGCTAAATGGGCCAAATCCCGTTTCTTATGAGAAAAGGACCCCGAAAATTCTTTGGCAACCTTCTTATGCAATCTGAAACAAAGTGTCACACTCAGTGGGTGGCGGTTTTATTTTGTAATTAGGCGCTGATTACCTCATGGGTAGGCTTTGAACAGAGCCCTCTTTCTTCGACTCAGTTAGCAAACCGTGTACATTCATTGAACTCAGAGCCGTAATGTACAGTGCGGTAAAGGAGGGCTGTGATTACAATTACATGTTCCCTTTCTCACTCTAATGGGAAAAGTAGGAAGAGGGGGAAAAAATCCAACGAAGAATATAAACAGCTGCAATTAGTTCCTTTGAAAGCTGCGGCGGCGGCGCGGCGTCTGCCGTCATCCACACTCCAGAGCCGAGTCCGGCCTGTGAAAATTTTTTATTTTAGTGGGCAGACACTTTATCGAGTTAAGAGGGATGAGATTGGAGGACGTGATAGATAATTAGAGCGGCAAAGGAAGTGGAGTAATGAGAGAAAAGAGTGGAGGAAATTGGTCTGAAGATAAGAAACCGGAGGAGGAAACAAAGGGAAGCAGGCGCGATGCTGGAACTTTCACACCCGATCGCTATCAGCTGGGGGGAGGAGAAGCCAGGCAACAGCGTTTTTGTTGTCTAACAACCCCGCTGATTCTGTTTTATTTGTTTTCCTTCTGTAATTCAAATTGATTTCCCTCTTTCTGTGTGGACAAAAAGTTCCTTTGTAGTCGCGATCGGCACCGACGCTGAGGCTTTGAACCAAGACAGGTAGTGACACGATAAAGGGGCCGTTCAGTCGGAGGCATCACGTATCCCGGTTTGGGTTGGAGTGCAGAGGTAACACTCTCTCACCTGAAAATACCCGTTACCTATTCTATGTGAACGCATCACTGGCAGAGAAGACAAAGGGACGCCAAAGAAGATGTCGTAAAAGTGGGAGAAAACGAGGGGGGAGGCTGGCAGGGAGGGGCGGGAGCGGCGGCGAAGGCTGAGAGCGTTTGGACATGTGCCCCCGCCAACGTACCGCTGCCAAATCCCCTCCCGGACCCGGGCGCTGCTCAAGCAGCTGAGACAACTTGTGGGAGGTTCTGGGAAGCCGAGATCCACGTCCAGGGATGCAGCCGCAGCCATGTTAAAGAGGCAGTCCTCTTTCATCCAGGCGTCACTGCATTGTTCTGCATTTCATGAGTCATTTTTCAGCTGTCATTTGTTGGGGTGGCGTGGATTTCACCCCGCTAAAAGGTGATCGTTTACATTTTTATCAAATCACAAGGCATCTTTTAATCTAGAATACATCACCTACTCAGTATCAGGAAAGCTTTAGATCAGAGGTCATTAACGAGCGGACCGCGGTCCTGATCGGGACCCAGAATCTGTCCCGTAAGGACCCTGACAGTCTGGTAGCAGCCAGACCATCTTGTAAGTGAAGAGATTCCAATCGGGACCGATCGCATACTTTTGATTAGATTAGAATCGGGGAAAAAACAAAGGTACATATTTACCTTACATCTTTAAGTTGTCAGAATGCCATAGTTTTGGGTTTTAAGACCATCAAACACCAAATTAGAGACTAAAAATATCTTATAAAACAATGTTTTCTTTGATGCTTGAGAAACATTTAAGAACATGAAAAATGCAGGTATTCACCAAGTCACCGCAACGTTGATTTACCCCCAAATATACAAAAAATGACGTCTTTCAAACCCAAACACTGAATGAAGAGTGAAACACTCATCCAGGCCAGACCAGCCCGTGACAGCCGCTGTTTAATAAAGGACAAGGTCAGAGACGCCCGTGTTTCATGAATATCACAGTATCATCACATATTTATGTAAAGGCCCCTCAGACAAATGAAGTTTTTAATTGAATGTGCTTGCAGAATGGATGGACTGGCCCGGGGTTTATCCGTCACCGTCGCCTCCTCTCCCGCCGTAATGAGCTCCGGCGATCGGCGCCGTCGAGAAGCAGATGTGCAGCCATCCGGTTTGCACTCTTCAGCCGCCCCATCTGTCCGAGAAAAGTGCGGCCAGTTGTCGAACACGCGTGTAATCTCACTCAAAACGAACACGCGGCGAGCAAGGCAGCGCCCGCGATTGGACGCCCTCTCTAACCGTCACGCGGCGAAGTCGTCTCATTAGCGGCAGGGACATAAAAGTTTTGTCCAGCTGGAGGACAGACGTCCTCCTGGGAGACGCTTGTTTGGATGGTTTTTTGTTTGGTTTTGGGGTTGTTGGGGGGTTTTTTTGCGACGAGCAACTTGGTTTTCCCAGGAGCGAGTTTTCGCTGATTTATTGTGAAAAGATAATCACGATAAAACAAGAGGCTCCACCTTTCCGCCCGGAATTACAGCACGGCGTCCTCGCTTGTTACTGAAACTGGGACCTTACATGCAGGAAAATATGTAAATCACTTTTGTTCCAGCCTGATTGTTTGCAGAGCACCTTCATTAAATGCCTTTTTTTTTTTTGTGGACCCACGCTCTCGCATTGCAGCTCTTACGTTCTAATCAAAAAGGCAAGCAAACAATTTAGGGTTGATTTGAATACAAAACTAAACTTTAGAACAACTCGCAAAAGGTGCTGTGTAAGTCATCGCAAACTGTCATTTGTCGTCCTCAAAGGAGCAGGAGACAAACTCAGACGCAGTACGTTTTTCTTTTGCATATGAACAGAGGTCAAGAAAACAGGTGTGTAACAAAAACTCCACAGGATCAAACCTCTTTTTTGATCCAACCACCAATTTTCTTAAGTGACCGTCGATTACGTGTCTCAGGATGTGAACTTCGACATCACTGCTCCCCAAAACGACTCACATCGGCGTCTTTTCAGTCTTTTTTGTGCTATTTTATGTGATCAAATATAGTTCAAACGGATTCAAATCAAAGCGCTCGCATTGCACCTACAGTAGGTTTGGGGTCATGAGGTGGACATAACGGGTGTGTCCCCAGGTCTGTCTCCTGGGAGATCGCAAACGCTGACCCTGACGGACAGAACGTCTCTGAACCACATTGCGATGTGTGGTCAGTGGCGAGATTCAAGGCCAAACGTGTAGCAGCATCGGAGCTCGTGGCTCAGTGCACAGTTAGATGCTCATACTCCTCCCCAAACATACTGAAAAGTAAATAAATACCATATGATTTCTCAAACATTCTCTTCATCAAGCCCAATCGAACAGCGGAACAGACGATTTAAAAAGATCCAACACAAAGAAAAAAGCTCTGCAAAAAGGAACAATGCGTGTTTTTTCCTGTTTTGTTGGCAGCATTTCTCTCGACAGAGCTTAATCTCCTTCCTTCTCCTCCATCGTATCAGTTTTAAGCCTCGACGCCATTTACAACCTCTATTTTTGTCACTTTGCGACAATGAGCGCGAAACCGCTTCCCATCCACATCGCACTAATGTTCAAAAGATAAACACTTTAATTAAACACTCTCCAGCCTGAGGACGTGTTTAAAAATAGCCTGAGTCGGAGGGGGGGCTCCGCTACCGTGTCAGTGTAACGGCCCGCGTTGGTTATTGATAATGGCCCAATCGAGGGGTATCTTGGATCTGCAGCTGCTTTCTAACCAGAGAAAGGGGTTCTACTCCAGTTCATTACGTCCCTGCAGTCATCTGACGGCAAAATCCAATTTGGGAGCGGCTGCGTCAGAGCGCGAGTGCCATTACACGCCGCCGACCCGCCGCGTTTACCTGCTTTAGATTGCATCTAAATGCCACCGGGATGCTAAAAACAGACGCTCGCGCCGACCTGTGTGGAAGGGCTCAATTTCAACTCGACTTTCTATTCGTCGACGCCAGATGACGAACAAACCCTCATGAAATGGATTATTTGGCGAAATCTCAAATGAAATACTGTAAATTCTTCATAAATACGAATAAAAATAAAACATATTTTGTTTTTTTTCTACACCTTTTGGATATATTCTTGATGCATTTCAGACAAAGAAAGTATCACTGTTGTCTTCCAACATCCGATGAGACCTCAGTGTGAAATCCAGAGGAAACCTGAGCGCCGTCACTTTGGTTTTCATTGCCAACGTTGAGTCATATCCGTCGCTTTACTGATGTGATCAACGTTTGGAGCTCAGCACCGTCTACCTGCGGATGCAGACCCAGACAACCGGCGCGTGTTGCATTTGTCGAGCAGATGTCACCATGTGTGGTGTGATTGACATTGCGATTTCACAGCAAGGACACCTGTAAACGTGGCTCCGCTGCAGCATATTTATTAATCGCCCCTGCCCAGGATATTATATTGGACTTCATCCAGCGGCTTTACACTTTGCGCTGCACCCACCTTTAGCTACCAAAATAGCAGGTGTTCCGACCAAAAAAAAAAAAAAAAGCAGATCGATTAAACCACACACAGCGCTGCCCTGCCTGCTTTACCATTTCACAGAGGACAGAAATTGCTGGCAACACCGCAGGAGGTCAGTTTTTCCCATAGAAAGACCAACGCAGACCTTTTTTTTCCATCCAGCTAATATTTTTTACAGAGAAAAAGGTTTGAGGAACTAGAGATTCAAGCCCCTTTTCAACTTTCTCCGTTACAAATGCGGAGCGGCATGGGCCTGTAATTACATCGCCCATTTCTCAGCGTCAATAGGGAGCCAGTGTGACTTTCTTGCCAAGTACAAAGCCAGGTGACAAAGTGCACTCGCGCTGTGACTTTAAAAAAAAAAAATTCTTACAATGTCTTTGCAAATTAAAGCATTACCGTGAATGCGCAGGGACACAACCAGGGGGATTATTTCAGGACCGAAGTTCAAAACAGAAAAAAAAAAATGCTTTTGCATTTTTGATTCCACTTTTAAAGCCGTGAGCCCTTCAGAGATGTGTATTATTATTTTTTTTTTTTTTTTGGTTCATTTGCACCTGAACCATTTTTTTTATTCATTGAACAGTGACAATAATACATTATTAATTTTGATTTTAATAAAGGTCAGACTATTGCTTGGAGGGAAGAACAAACACAGTACTTGTGATAAGAATCAAACCTATTCATGTCACGGAGGGGGTTCGGACCCAAATACACGCCGGACCAGAGCTCAGGTCAATGGTGTTTATTGAACCCGACAACA
>JASSRZ010034594.1:38833-50126 GCA_032164315.1 Malacoctenus gilli | reverse complement strand
TAAATTTGAAGCTTGTCTTAAGGATTTAAAAGCCTGGATGGGCCGCAACTTTCTGTTGCTCAACTCCGAAAAAACGGCGGTTATAGTTTTTGGCTATAAAAAAAAAAAAAGGCAAGAGACAAACTATCAGAGAAGATGATCGCACTAGATGGCATTGCGCTAGCTTCGCAGACCACTGTGAGAAACTTAGGAGTTATTTTAGATCAAGACTTGAGCTTTGACGCGCATATTAGACAAGTCAGCAGGACCGCCTTCTTTCACCTACGTAATATTGGAGGTTTTTAGGTGCGCCTTATAGTGCAGAAAATAGGGTATATTCGCTCGGCCAAAAGACTCGCTGCTCACCAAGCCAGATGGACATTATTCTTCAGTCGTTTCAATTTCTCACTCGCATACAGACCAGGATCCCGGAATGTCAAGCCAGATGCCCTTTCCTGACAATATGCTGCAGAAGAGGACACCGGGCGAGCCTGAATCCATCCTTCTGGAGGCCTCCGTCAATGCTGAAGTTCTTCCCTGACAATGTGATGCGAGAAAGAACAACTCCAACCAAGGGTCTCTGGTCAGTTCATCACTCAATTGGGAGATTGAGTCTCGGGTTCGTTGTGCCCAGAAACAACAGACGGATCCACGTACCAGACCTCCAAACTGTTTGTTTTTGCCTGATTCAACTCGCTCTAAGGAGGTGGACACCTGGGAATTCGTCTCCACTTGTACCATCTGTGCTGCAAATAAGACCTCTACCCAACCCTCTTCTGGACCCCTGCAACCACTTCTTGTCCCACATAGCTATAGACTTCGTCACTGGTTTACCTACGTCTCAAGGCAACACAACCATTCTAACCATTGTTGATCGTTTTTCCAAGGCTGCTCATTTTATTGTGCTACCCTACTGCTCATGAGACTGCTGACCTTATGATTAAGCATGTGTTCAGGCTCCAGAGAAGCCCCCCAGTTTACCTCTTAGGTGTGAAGAGCGTTCTGTGTAGCACTGGGAGCTTCAGTCAGTCCGTCCTCCGGATTTCACCCCCAGTCCAACGGTCAAACGGAAAGGACGATTTAGTCCCTAGAGACCTCCCTCTGGTGCATGACATCGGAGAACCTGTCGGCGAGGTTCAACCTTCTACCATGGGTAGAGTGTGCGCACAATTCACTGACTAATGCTTCTTCTGGGCTATCTCCATTTCAATGCTCTCTCGGCTATCAACCTCCCTTGTTTCTATCCCAAGAGGCTGAGATTGCGGTGCCCTCCGTACAGTCCTTCCTGAAGAAGTGCGAGAGAACCTGGAGACGGGCTCAGTCCTCGTTGATTTAAGGCCTCTCAGAGGATGGAGAGACAGGCTAACTATCGGCGTGTACCAGCTCCTTCCTACACTCCAGGTCAGAAAGTTTGGCTCTGTGCTAAAAATTTACCATTGTGGGTTGAATCCAAGAAGCTGGCTCCACGCTTTGTTGGACCCTTTGTCATCGATCGCATCAAAAACCCCAGTGCTGTTCATTTGAAGCTGCCATCGTCCATGAAGATTCACCCAACTTTCCATGTCTCTCAAATTAAACCAGTGAGAGACAGTCCCCTGGCCACCGTGTCCGTCCCCCTCCACCTCACAGCCGTTGGCGCCGACTTGTTGCAGTACTCCCCCTCCCTGTTTCCCTTCCTTCCATTTCCTCCAGGTGGACGTGGGCAGCAGTGCAGGCAGCGCTGCTGGTTGACACTTGCACAGCAATCGGCCAAGGAGCCACACCTGGATTTGCCTTTCCACTTTACCTATTCTGCCAGTACTTAAACCAGCTCCAGGCCATCAGCAGATGCTGGACTGTGAACTACTGTTCGTCCTCACCAGTCAGCGTGTGTGTGCTCACTTCCTCCCTCCCTCTCTCTGTTCCTCTGCTGGATCCCTCTGACGTCGACCGGTTCCCTCTGGAGATTCCCTGGATTCCTGCCCACACCACTGCTCGACCGTGCCGTCTGCCTTCCCCGCTCCCTCTCCATTTCCCCTCAGCTAAACCTTTGTTTACCTGAGGGGGCTTCTCGGGCTATAGTGATTTCTTTGCTTTTTGGCTCTGCCCTCTTTAGTTTTTAGCCTTAGTTTTCTGGCCATGTTTCAGTTCCTAGTTCTCTTTGTTTGGTAGTGTGTTTTTGCTGAGCTTTCCCAGTCATGTTTTGTGTAATTCTAGTTTTCCAAGTGAGTTATCGTTTGCTTAGTTTTTCCATCCCTTATGGTGTTGCCATTAGCGTGGTTAGTGTGCATTCCTTGCTCATTGTGAAATTTACTAATTCCTGAGTCCTGTGTCTTCTTGTCCTGCATGTGGGTCTTAGAACTGATGGTAACAGGGTGTGATTTTAGATATCCATCTTTGGTATGACATATTGTGGTGTTCGTTTCATTGAGGCCCTTTGGTGCATGCTGTTTTCAACACCTTGGCGGAGCATGGTGGTCTGTCCCAGGTGGGGACGTCACGGCTCTGACGCTGCAGCATCAGCCTTCCCTTCGAAGAGGCAAACGGTGGAACAGTTTGCCAACACATCTGAAACTGACATCAACTTTAACATTCTTTTTAGGAAGTTAAAAAGTCTAATATTCCCAAAAAAATGGCAACTTACAGGAATGATTTAAATTGTCATCATCTTTACACTTAAAATTTCTGTTCAAGTTTTACAAATAAAAGCTCCATCAACTGTATTTTGTCTGTCTTTTCCCTGGATGAATGTGATAAGTGGAGGATAACCACTGGCTTGGCTGGAGCCACTTAGGATTTTCTACCTCTTAGATATTGCTGGATGTACAAAGTTTCCCTCTTCATGCAAGGATGAACACCATTTTGTGAATTGACCCTGTTAAACTGTAAACCTAACAAACCCAACACTCCAATGTAGCAGGACTTTAAAAAAAAAAACCTCTTCTTGCTCCTCTGAATACTTTAACAGACTGCAAACACAAATGTACACCATGCTGATCAGGATTAGGTTTCACTCACAAACTCGACTTCATTCGACATAAAATTTCACTGGAGGAGAATCACAGAATGTTTCTGTCAGCTCACAGAAAAATCACAACACTACAAATGTTTTGTAAAATGAATACATTATTTTGGAGTTGAGACACCTTCTGTGACATATTTTTTGCTTTTGAGCTCATTTTCCGAGTGATTGTTTAGCAATGCACAATATATCAGTTCTGGCCATTTTTTGAAACACTGTCTAATATCTCAGCTGATGAGTGTCTGTGCAGCTGCTCCATGTTCATTTCCAGGATGTTTGGACACTCTGCATTCAGGGCCATATGTATTTTCTACCTGCTGAGGGAAAAATGCTTCCTGTGTGGTGTGGAGGACATTTCCATTGCTGTGAGCAGAAACTGCAAGGGCGAGTCCTTCAACACAACAAATCTCAAATCTCATTTGAAGAATGGTCTCGCAGAAGTTGGCATGTTGTCCCAGGAGCAACAAGTTAATACAGGATTGAGTGGGCCAAAACACCACTGAAGTTGCGGTGGATGGACACTTGATTCAGCAGGATTTAGACACTTGGAAAGCTGCAGAGTCTGAGTGAGTCATGAAAAAGATGATGGAAAAACAGCTCTCGATTACTAGTCGGTTTCTGTCATGGAGGAACATGGATTTGTCTGGGAATACTTGTCTTTCGTTTTCAATAAAATCCAAGGCTGTTGACTGGAGACAAGGATGGAAACTGAGACTGCGAGCATCCCCTCCAGGATTGTTCTTGTTCAGAATGAGCAAAGATTCTGCCTCTTTCTGCTGCTGTCACTGTCATTGACTGCCTGTCTGTATCTGCAGCCTGGTCTCCCCTGATCTCCTGCTGGGTTCATTACCCTTTAGAATAGTGTTTGGAACCATTTTTCGTTATCCTGCCATTTGGCCCAGCGTTTTTTGTAACAAACTGTTTTTTGTTATCCTGCCATTTGGGGCAGTGTTTTGTGTCACAAACTGCGATTCAGGATCCAATTCTGGAGCAACTCAATAAGTTGATTTTTGTCTTGCGTTCTTTCACTTTCCTGATTGTTAATAAAGTAAACCTTCCATTCAAAGTCGCTCTACCGTGTCTGTGTGTCCGCGCCTGAGTCTCTGGGTCCGCTCCTGTGACAGTCTCCAACACCTTCCTTCCTGCTCATGTTGCTCTCTGAGTGACGCTCGCAAAATCACAAACTCCTATTTTGACAATCTTTCATGACTTTGAAAATCAAGGTATTGACATTGTGTTAATTCAATGTAATCGACCCGATATAGTTGTGTACCATGTTGGTTTTTTACAGAGGTGCTGTTGTTTGCACCCTTTGCATGTGTTCTAAGACAGTAGGGTGCATTCACATCCGATTAAATCCAAGCGAGCCTTCCTGGCTGAGTCTGAGCTCCTACGAGGCGTTTGACATCAACTTCCTTCTCTCTGTCTACCAAACATGAAACCCAGATATCAGACACTGGCTAACCTCTGCAAGTCTGCACAGGTGCTTCTGTACTAGAAACTCGTCCATACAAGACCTCATCAAACACAAGGATGTACAAGTTTGGAGCGTGCAAGTGATGTATGGTTGAAAAATAAGTGACTCATTATAGTTAAAATGTCGTGTTGCAGTTGATGGGTTTTTCTTGCTACATTTAGGGACTTAGTCAACTTCCCCCGTTGGGGCTTGCCTGGTGTTTTCCAGCTGATGTTTGAAGAGGCATTTATTCTTCTGGTTGCATTCATACAAGAAGTTTACCGAAGCACATTTACAGGATGCAAATTCTGATGTACAGCTGAATGTAAACATGTACCTATCAAACTACAGCATGAAATGGTTTCCACTTGTCAAAAAAAATCTTCTACTGTCACAGGTTTTTCAGCAGGTGTCAACAACAATACTGATGACAACTTTATCTATAGCCTCCTAACAAAGCACTGCTTTGACAACCCTTTCCAGAGAAAATCTGTACTACAGTGGTTCCAATGCCATCTAAATGTATGCAGATTTACTTGATGCTTTTGTTCACAGCTGAATAGATAAAGCAGTAGCTGGGCTTGTTCTCAGACAGGACATGAAATGAAGCTTCGTACCTCAGATTTCTTCCAGCAGGAGCCACGACAGTTTAATAATCCATCAGTGAGCTCACTGAGCTGCTCCTCCTGCTGAGTGCTGCTCCTCCTGCTGCTAGCTGCTCCTCCTGCTGAGTGCTGCTCTTCTGTGAAGACTCCGAGTCCAACCTGCTGCTGCTCGTCAAACACACACACACACACACACACACACACACACACACACACACACACACACACACACACACGAGTACACTAAACAGAGTTCACAGCTTGAAGAATCGTCAGAAGCTCAATTTCATGAATGTCGCAGGCTTCAGTGTTCAGCTCTTCCTGCAATTACATTTAGGAAGCAGAACTCGTGAGTGGACAATAACAGTTAGGTGGTCGCAGCCACAGGCACCAAATTCAGGTTCAAGTTTTGTTTTATACCAAGAAGTTCTTTTACATTTCCCGGACCAAAATAATGATGTTAAAAAAGGGCTGAAAAATGGGGACTTTTTTGTTATTTTAAAACTTTTCATAGTACTGCAAAGTAAAAGTTTCCAAATCCCCACATGAGCCATCACATATCTCACTTAAAATGAAGAATCAGGCTGTTATAGCATCAGAAGATGATCATAATTATATGATAATAAAGCACACTAAATACAATTTTTGACCCAAATAAATTCCTTTAGCAAGTGACACACCAGTGAGACCAGTCCCTTCCCTGTCGCTATGGAGTGAGGACATTCGGCTTGGACTCTGGCAGCATGCGGGAGAAGGGCAAGGTGTGAGAATTTAAGATGTTTTGCTATTTTCATCGAAGAAGCACTGGCACATATGAAGTGTGTATGGAGCCATTGGTGTTGAGTAATTTTTTGATCGCATAATCCATCGAAATACATGAGGACAATAGTTATAATAAAGTGCAACTGGTCCTGGAAGGGCAAGAAGAAACATCTATGAGGGGTTTTGAAGCTGATCTTTAAAGAATCGACCAGAGAATGTGAGAAAGTGTCCCTGCAGGATGTCAGCATGAGCAAACCTCTGTAAGCTGCTTCCATAACTCACACAGACAGGCTCAGTAAGGCCTCATGGCCTTATCCTGGCATAAATCATTCCTGTGTCTGACGTCCATCACTGCAGAGTTACGATTGAAGAGGGAAGTTTTCAACCAGAGTGATTGGAAACAAAACATTAACTCGGGCAACCAAAACTCAGAATAATGTACCAGATTAATGCTGCTTTGGATTAACTGCACCGGGATGACCTCTAACTTGACCTCATAACTGGCTCCCATCAACCAAAGGGTGAGCAGTCACAGGAGGATTTATACTGTCGACAGGCTCACCGTGACCTCCAAGTCACAATGAATCATTGAAACTTTCATGGTAAAATCCTGACATATTTTCCAAAAAGTGGGAAAAGTGGTTGGAAGGAACAAGAATGCTCTTAGAATGGCAGCTAATTGTGGCTGAAAGATCCAATGATTCTAACAGAGTGCAACTCAAACAGCTCAGAGGGCCGGATCTACCAGGTCACATGTAAACAGTGGTTTGCAGGTAAATTACTGATACTGTAAAGCCAACAGGTGCAAAAACTATTGGAAAAACCTATGTTTAAATGAGGGTTCTACATAAGTTTGTGGCTGGCAGTTTGGCAAGTTTTGACAGACGAAAGTGCAAAGTGAAATTTTAACTTAATTGAGCCACTGAAATTTGAAGATGGAACAAAAGGAATGCCAAGTGGGAGGAAATCTGTGGAAAAGGAGACACTGCAGGTGAAACGGGGTAAACAAAGGATGA
Organism: Malacoctenus gilli; assembly: GCA_032164315.1. Taxonomy (NCBI): domain Eukaryota; kingdom Metazoa; phylum Chordata; class Actinopteri; order Blenniiformes; family Labrisomidae; genus Malacoctenus; species Malacoctenus gilli. The sequence goes on along the minus strand of JASSRZ010034594.1, from coordinate 43,307 downwards.
GTTTGCTGGCTCCTGCTCCTCTCTGACCTCCTCCAACAGCTCAATCATGGCAACATCAACTGATGCAATAAGCGTTTCCTCGGTCACACCACAAATGTTCACATGAGAGTGACAAACAAGGCACAATAGCACATAAATGCCTCCATATTGTGTGTTTATTATGAAAACTACACAAACTGGGTGTGAGTGCACAATTGTGCACCTTTGCGTAATGCTGGTGCCCACTGTTGGTAAATCAGTTTGTAAATCTTTGCACCAATGTGTTTGCACCCTTTAATAAGCATAAACCTTTCATACAACCAGCTACCAAGTTTGTCAGATTGCTTTTTTGAGGGCCAATCAGGACTTTCTGCTCTAAGACTACCGAGATTGTTGTCAGAGTGCATTTTGAATACAGCTGGAATGCTGTCCCACATTTCTTCATTGGAATGAAAAGATGAGCAAAACTCTCGCGTAAGCCACAAGAACAGGCCCGAGTGTTTGGAGTGCAGTCAAAGTTTTCATAATGCGCTTCGATCATTCAGGAACATTTCAACAGTTTCCATCCTGACAGCAGCTTGGCCTGGTCTACTTGAAGTGTTTCTCGGCTCGGAGCCATCCACCACAACAGTTTTCTTCAAACACACATTGACAATCAACATGAGGTCATCGATTGAATTCCATGTGTGTTCATTTAGTAGAAAGCCTTGAGTTAATTCAGTTTTTAAAAAAAAAAAATCAAGTCCTATAACTAATCTAAAGCCAAACACAAACATTTTTTGTCAAAGTACGAGAGTCAAACAACCCAAACCAAGTCTGCCAGCAAAAATGTGATGTTATTAAACGTTTGGACAATACAGCATCAGTCCCTGACTTCAATCAGAAGGTTCATCTGTTGTTACAGAGCAGTGGCAGACCAGAGCTTGTTGGAGCCATTAGCTTGTTGGACGAGGTCCAGCTGACAGATTCTTGGCAGAAATCGTGAGTTCTTCCAAGATGTAGGTACAAGCTGAATACATCAAACATTCCTCATCAACTGAGCGGTGCGCATCTGCAGCCTCCAAACGACCCAATCATGTTGTTGATAGAGTCATTGTGTTTAAACTCTGTGGCTCCTGGTAAATATTAGGGTTGGGCCCTAAGTGTGTTCATTTTGATTCATCCTTTGCAGCTAAAATAACACGTTCAAAAGGTGCCGCTTTATTATTCTTTATCTAAACGATGAACATTTCTCTGTACACCTGACAAAGTCCTCTCAGGGCCAGTTTTACTGGCACCAGGTGCTTCATTCTCAAGTGGAGCAAATCATATGAAGCCCAAAAAATGGCAACCCTAACCCAGCACGTCACAACTAACATGGGACAGAGAAGACTGCATTGCTCGGTCTGACGGATGGAGCGAATTGTCTTTAAAAAAAAACAATTTTCAAATGGAAATTCTGATTATCTGAATATATTCTAGAAAGATTCTTTCCCAATGACACAAATCAAGTCTGATATAGTTTTGAATTTGAGCTCCACCACAAGAAATATCTTCATAATATTACAACGACAATAGATGGGTGTTATTTATTCATCTACATTAGCTGTTAATGACACACAAAAGCTCAATGTAACTACCGTATATGAGTATTTAAAGAAGCACTGACAAAAAAAACCTGTGTGTGTGTGTGTGTGTGTGTGTGTGCGTGCGTGCGTGCGTGCGTGCGTGCGTGCGTGCGTGCGTGCGTGCGTGCGTGTGTGTGTGTGTGTGTGTGTGTGTGCTCGCGACGTGTGTCTGATGGTGTTGTGGGAAGCGGCTGGTGCTAAAGCTGGCAGTGGCGCTACTGTCTGCAGACAGCTCTGTGTTAAGACAACACAGCCAGACGGCAACAACACCACCACCAGACGGGGAGTTTGGAAGGTGCTTCCTGTCGAAGTTCAACAAATTTTGACAAGACCAACAGCCGCCCCCCCCCCTTTTTTTTCCAGCACAGGGCTTCAGAGAATGCAGGGACACCGCTCCGGACACAAGCAAGTCCACGCAGGGTGCTGCCGGCGGTGGGCTGGGAATCTGCTGCAGCAGGAGTGATGGGAAAATGGAGAGAATTCATTGGCAATGCTAACAACCAACTTGTGATGTTGTTAGTATTCAAAGTCACCTCAGGCTGGGGGCCAGCTGCTTTGAACTGCACTCATTCGAATGTTAGAAAGACTTTAGGCTGAGATTATTGTGTCATTTTTAGAATTACGGGATCACTGTGAAAATCTCCACAAAATACCAAAGTGTGATGCCCCTTCACAGAACCGTGCAGGCAATGGCAGCATACGGTCACTTCACTGTGCTTTTGGAGTAATCACAGTAGGAGGAGAAATGTGAACGGCCCTCAACAGTTCCTTCAAACAACTCACTCATCTGTTGGGTAAAAGAAGGCAGACAGATCATCTGAAGAAAGAATCTAAGGACAGAAAACATGGACTACTCACTGGAAGGTCCCATCCATCCATCCATCATTCCATCGATAATTCTTCACAACGGATCCACCTGAGTGTGATGCTCCCCGTGTCGTCAAGCACAGCCGTCATGGGAAAATGATGCTCTCTGTGACGTGGTTGCACACAACATTATTCGAGTGGTCCAGTCCAAGGAGACACAAAGAGTCTGCTTTCACACAGATGATGACCTCTGACTGGTTTGTTCACAGTTTGTTGACTCATGCTCTGATACAAACACTTATTTTACATGTGTGATGGAAACACCTGAAATACAAATAATAATCCTGAGGAAGTAAAGTGGACTAAAAAGGTAGGATGAGCAGTCATACCTTGTCTGTGTGACAGAAACCTCAGTGTCTCCTGCTAAAAACTGACTTTGCACTGTGGTCCACACTCTGAGGGCACTTTGAGTACGCTCATGATTCATGAGCCACTGACTGAGACAGAGCTCAAGAGTGTAAAAAATAAGTATTGTTTTGGGGTAACTTCAAAGTGCAACATGCCAACTGTGTGAGGAGCAGTCGCAGGTTGCAGAGACAGTTTTAGAGCCCGTGGATGCTGACATGAGGGGCTTGCAGGTATGAAGCCTGCTTGAACTTCCCATGCTGGGATCATGAGTTAAAGTTCCCTGTGGCACTTCAGACTGGTGCAGGCCTGACAGCTTCATGCAATCACTTCACCGGCCTCACTCGGAGGCCCTGACAGGCATGCGAGAGCGATGCCGAGGATTTTTCAGACATGTTGGCTCAAATTACATCACTACTTTTCAGATTTAGTGTGGAAACAGATACGGTGTTCACCATGGTATGTCAATGCTAAACTACTCATCTCCAGGTTGAAGGAGAGCTTCCGGCCTCCACTGGAAGATTGCACAACAAGGGCCCGAACAGGAACTCCGATACAAGCAGCAGAACTGTTTCTGCTGCAGGATGGCCAAGACATGGTAGAGGGCGCTGCACCTCCACACCAGACCGACGCAACCAGCAGAGGTCACTGGGGCACCAGTTTGGTTTCAGTGACAGCTACAGTGGGTCAGTCTGCAAAACCTCACAAGAATTATCACAAAATTTCACCTGAAACCTTTAAAAGCTCGTTGCTTGTTCATGATTCCGAAATGAATGTTTACACATCTTTAGGTGAGCACATCATAGGCAGACAACAGATTAAAAACCTGACTGATCTTGTTTTTATCTTCTTGTGGGTGAACATGGGAAGACAGGACTGATATGTGTCAGAGGAGTCTTGACAGCAAAGGTATTGTGGCGCTTTGGGCTACGTTCTGCAAAGAAATGTGTCCTGCCGCTCAAGTGGAAGCTAATTTGACGTGTAGCAACTATCCAAACATTGCCTTGAAGTGTAGCAAATGCCAATTAGTTTCTTCTGGGTTGCTTCTTCTGGGTTGCTTGTCGGAAAGACTTCTCCAGTGCTGGATGGGGGGGGGGCAATGGAAGTTTTAAAAACAAAGCATGATGATGATGTCACAACATCTCTGTGATGGAGAAACTCACCAAACTGTCTGTAAAACTGGTGCAGATCATGCAAAGAGTCTCATAGTGTCGACTCTCTGGGGCCTCTTTTGACGTAATCATGCAACCTGCAACATTTCACACATTCTTTTTGCAAAGTTTGAACTTTGTACTTCAACTTCTCCTGATGTCAATCCACAGAAGGTCAAGTGTAGTTCAGACACTGACAGACCAGCGTTGTTTCGACAACAAACAAGGGACCGGCCGTAGGCCATAGTGTACATGACAACATTTTCACTCGTTGCATCCATACAACAGCCATGTTTCTGTCATAGCAAGATGGCAGACTTCTGAAAATGGCTCCCTGAGTGGAAAAATCCTTCAAACACTTCCTGTTGTGTATTTGGGTTCATGGACTTTAACAACCACACAAAAACACAACAAGAAGTGTTTCGGGACTTCCTGCTGTGTGCCAAACTGTTTTGTTTGTCATTTTGGAAAGGGATTGATCCCAGCACAAACATCCACATCATCATAGGTCTATGCTAACGTGTC
>JASSRZ010034594.1:0-23394 GCA_032164315.1 Malacoctenus gilli | reverse complement strand
CCCCCCCCCCCCCCCCCCCCCCCCCCCCCCCCCCCCCCCCCCCCCCCCCCCCCCCCCCCCCCCCCCCCGTCCTGCTGTTGTCTGCTGCTTCATTGGTCATACAGCCAGTTGAGACAGGGCGACTGAATGATTTTTGTTGGGGACAGCAGCCTTCTGTTAGCGTGACCTCAGATCAGCTGCTGACAACCATAGAGAACTTCTGTCAGGACACAAGTCATCTTTGGACGTGTGAAGCTTCTTTTACAGCAATTTTAGAGCATTGTGATAGATGGTATCGATTGACCTGTTCTGTTTTAATGAGTTGTATGTCAAGCTTATTAGCTATTAGGTTCACTAAAGGGAGGGAGCACTGAAATCCCGAATATATTTTAATTCTAAAAGAAATGGTTGTCAACTGCTCATTCTCAGGCACGAACTGACATGAGTTGATGTACAAAAAAATAGGCTTTTACTTTGAAAGTTAAAGCTGCATAGGCCAGCGTTGTCAAGTCTTGATCCTGCATCTCCTTCAGCTTTTCATCTTCCTGATTTGTCAGAGACCTGAATGTGTTGAGTTGCTGGTTGTCAGGCTTCCTGCAGAGTTTTCTGTCAACACAGCAGTCACATTTAAGTGTGTCTGAACAGGGGGATGATTAAACCCTGTAGGATGATGCCCCCCTCCCCAGGCCTGACTTGCGTCACATCTACTTCTTTTAAACAAGTTCCAAAACATTGTTTCTTGATTTTTTTTATTTTTTTTTCAAACCCTAGCAATTTAATAGTATTTTTTTCTCTGGGTCAGTTTCGTGATATAATGACCTCAAAGTCATGACAGCTTCAGAGTTTTGTCTTAGTTTGAGAGCAAAGAGGGACGATTACAATTGGAACACCCACATTTGATTTGTTTCTACACTTCTTTGCTTCTAATAATGTTGCTAATTCTCACTGACGTCTTATCTGATGGTATTGCTACCACCTGGCGTTCACTTCTGAGTATTACGTTCATCCTTCACTGACTAACCTGTAAGTCCAGAATGTGTTTGTGTAAATGTGTTTCTCGATGGGCATGATGTTTGTTAGCATCAGTGATGAGCATTTAAATGTGAGTGCGTCCAAAAAATTGACAAGAATACAGTGATTGAAAACTGCCGTAAGTTCTTAGTAGTGTATATTTGTTCTCATGTGTTCTCAAGTCTGCTGTGTATCTCTGCAGGAGAAACGGTGGAGGAACAGAGGCGGAAGATGCAGACCATGAACCTCACACAACACACAACCAATGTTATTGTGCAGCCCTCCAGGGTGAGTAGGACGTGTCCCTTCGTTATTGTAGGACCCTTTCTGTCAGTGCAGCTCTTTATGTTCCGAGGGGGTCACAGGTGCTCCCACGCAGCCCTTTTTAGCAGCGTTTTCCTTTCAATGTGATGTATGTACCAAGCACCATCAATGGACTCCACCCAGCCCATGGTGGACGCTGTGGGGTCGGATGGAAGCAATCAAACCTGTCGGTCAGAAGGAGAGTTTGTGGTCTTGGAATGAGCGGCTTGTTAGCTTCCTGCTGAGCTTCATGATGACACTGATCAGATTCAAGTGCAACGCCGCATAGCCTCACTGAAATCACAGGAAGCCTGGTCATGAGCCAGGTGAGGACCAGGAGTGGTCACCTTTTTTCAGGTCCTGGCAGTCCCTCCATGAGACCCCCCGTGAGCTTTGATGGGCCACCACCTTGTTGTCTTTGGGCCACTTATATAGGTACCGACCACAGCATGTCTGTGAGACTCCAGAGGAGCTACTGTGTTCACTCACTCTCAGCAGATTGGAACGCTTGTGAGAATAATTCAGGCCTGATGTGCATTTCACAATCCATATGACATCTCAGAGCGACCACATGTCGCATAGCTTCTGAGCGGCTCATCCATCCATTTCTGTCCCCCACATGGTGCAACAAGAAGCATTCGCTTGCAGTCACATGGAAGGTTCACTGAAAGCCTCCATGTTCAATGAAAACACAACATGCTCATCATCTGAAGTGCTGTTGACAAATCAATAAACACACTATGTTTTGGGCTTTTCACAATAAGCTGGAGCAACAGATAAGAACTGAACTTCACCCCCCCCCCCTACTGCAGAGGACGAACTATTTTCCTGGAACATCTTCCCTGCATTTAGACTGCACAATTTCCTTTGATGAAACCACAAAGTCCCATTCTCACCGCACAAAGAGGATGACGTCACATCTTCATTGAGGAATCTCCCAGAATATTGGCTAAAGTCCTGAGATGTGTCGGTGGATGAACAGGCCATTTGCAGTGTATGTTTGCATTGAACAGAGGAGCTAAACCAGGAGAAGAGGCTGGGCACAGAGAGTCAGAGTGACTGAAGCAGGCAGGCTTTCAAAGCCTCTGCAGGCCCCTCATGTGCTCCCACCTCCGCTCGCCCCCTCCTGACTGAGTATACATGCAGAAAAGAAACTATAAATTGCGACCAAGATCGTGCGTCCTGCACAGTGACTGATGCTGAATGAAGATGAATTGCTGAACGTGTGTCTCTTCTCAGTACTGTGAACTGACACTTCCTCCCTCCCTGCAGCCATCCTGCCCTGCTCCTGTGCCACCCACTGACATGAGGCTCTCCTCAGCCTTACCAAACTTGAATCCACCAGCAGGCCTGGCACCGGGACTCCCAGCGACAGAAGCAGCCTCTGCTCTGCCGGACCTGCTGGGGGACATCCCCTTCACTCTGGCGCCTCACGTCCTGGCCTTACAGGCAGCGTTCCCCCTCATCCCGGATGTGCTGCTGTCCCGGGACATCAACTACAACCTGGCCAACTTCCAGTATGACTTCACTTTAGAGAACTCCGTGCTTCACAACACCTAGTCCCCGTGAATGCTCAGATCAGCGCCAGGTGACACTGTGGCTGACAGCCTATCACAGCTCACCTGCTCAATGACATCATCAAAAGGACGTTTTTTGGCCATTAATCTCTGTGGAGCTGTTCATGCACGTTATAACGCAATACTGTGTATTAGGGCCACATTTGGGTCGAAAAGAATTCTTTTGGAACTTGAAATTTGATCCCTGGAGAATAAAAGTGAAGCTGAACCAGTCCATCTTTATTCTTTGTGACTTGTTCTTTCAATGAATCACACGATCTCACAACTGCTCCCTGAATGTGAGATTTTTGAAATATATATTTAAACTAAATTTTTTAATGTAGCAATTTGAACTTTCAGCCTGAAATTGACCCCATCTCCTTCCTGCTGACTCCATTCAGACACCAGACACATTAGTTTTTTCTACTTCATTCTTGCTCTTTTAATTCCAAATAACACGTTATCCCAAACATTTTATATACATGTATGTAAAACTTTCTCTCAAAATGCAATTTCTTTTTCACCTAAATGTGACCATAATACCTTTTTTTTTTTTTTTATTGTTACAACCAGCTGAGGTTTGCTGCAGACACTGGTGAACCTGAAAGTGAATGAAAGTTTGAAACTGTTGCTGTTGAGCTAAAATTGAGCTTAGTCTGGAACTTACTTTCCTTTCCCATATTTGTTTGGAAGTCTGGGAGAAAAATAGGGATTGGTCGGCTTGGATGTCAGATCTCGTACCATGATCCAACAGATGTGGTTCCTACCAGCCAAAGCAGCTGCTCTCTCTAAACCTGCACAGACTTTCTGCTCCGTGAAATCATGTTAACTGAAGTCCTCTTGTGGTTTGTAGGTGTGTAAAAAGGTGTGTATGTGTGTAGGGGGTAGAAGGTGGATTGCATCCACCGCTTTTAGCTATAACATTGGAGTTTGAACACAACCCTCAAACTGCATTTCTTTTCATTCATCCATCCAGGCCCGTCTCTTTCTTTGTCATGCACTGAAAACATTTGGGTTTGATAGATACAAAAAAAAGAATCATTACAAAACTGGACATCGACTTCTTTTTGCAGTTCTGAATCTGATGCAGAGTTCCGGAGGTGGCATATTTCGTCTGACCTCGCCCATTTCTCTTGTAGTAATAAAGCCAAGAAAGTACAGCAAATGAGCAGATCGGCACCTGATGCTTATAGTTGTCCTGAAGAGGTAACCTCTGACAACAGCTCGGCGTGACATTATGTCAGTAGATTATAGCGCAGGCTGCCACCGAATCATTACCTCCTGCTCTTTTTACATTTTTGAAACATGCAAACTCTTGAGATCACATTTTCCACTCTGTTTATTGCTGTCAGAATGTTTCTCAACTACTGTGTTTGATACTCTGTAGATTTGTGCCTTCCTATTTTTCCCCATTAGAATGCAGCCTGATCCATGTGCCGCAAGTTTCACACCTGGACCCACTCGCAGGAATTGCAGCTCTCTCTTTCTATTCTAGCTAGCTCTTTATATTGTCGGGCATGACAATATAACGGGTTCAACTCATGTCAGCGAACCTTTACAAAAGGTTTAGAGCCGCGCATCAAATCCAATCGAAGAAAACTGAATACAGCTGAAAATGTCAAAGGTGGAATAGAATGGAATAGAATACTGTTCCTTCATTCTCTGTAACATTTGTTTGAAGGATTCAAGAGCAGTGAGTGGAGACGGTTTGTAATAGGAGAGTAAAATTACTCATATTGAAGTAACGGCATGAGAGGAAAGGGTTTTGCATTCTCTGCAAGAACAGTAAAATCGAGACACATTGAATGGAAGCAGAATCAAAGAGCGAGGAGAGAATTTTTAATGATCCATACTTTTCATATTGTTGTGTAATTCCAGCACAGACCTTTTTTTCTAACCAGCTCAGCCAGCTGCTCCTCAAAGCACTGCTCAGTGCAGCCGAGCCCGCCAGTGAGACTTGACTAATGCAGTGTGAATCCCCTTTATGGTGTTGAGCCAGAGGTAACCAAATGCTTCTGAGTGCTGGTACTCAGGCAGCATTAGCACAGAGGCTGCACAGATAATTGAATACGCCAGCCCTTCATTTAGCATCAGCTTGCTTCACTCAGCACGAGCTGATGGGTTTTCCATTGATTTTGTTTGTGTGGCACAAAACGCAACACCTTCAATTATGCAACAGTGTCCTCAAATTTGGTACCACTTTGTGGAGTTTTAGTATCAGGCTCAGCGTGAAGTACATCAAAGTCACATGACTTGTGTATCACCCCACCACCACCGCCAAACCTATCACCTGCTAGTTCATTGCAAACAGTTTTTGCCATCACAAATCAACTCAAGAGTCCACATTGTGAGAGGGAAAGTTGGTGTTGCTCTTGTCGTTTAGTGATCGAGAAGGTTTTGTTGTTTTCACTTTTCTTCGGTATAGTTTCAGTTCAATTTAGACTCAATGGTTGCAGCACAAAACTGGAAAAAGTGAAAACGGAATGAAATTTTCTTTTCTTTTCTTTGCTTTAAAGAGTTGCTTTCATTTTTTTTCATGATTTCAGCTGCAGGACTGGCATAGGGGTGCTAGTAAAACTTTTTTCATAAAATGTCATAAAAGTCCCTTTTCCATCAACATCCCCAGCAACTTTTGTGACCCTAACCTTGTTTTTTCCATGTAAAAAACATCCTGGTTATCAGTTTGGTTTCTAGCTTCACCACACATCAAATTTCTCCAAATTTATTTAAATCAGGTTTATTGTTGGCTGGGAGAGAGATAAAGGATTAGCCACATCAACACCAGTCCACTATGTGGCAGTAATAAACAATAATATATCACTGGTAATATTCATGAATGAAGGGATTTTACATTCTAAACATTGTTATTGCACACGTTTCCACTATACAACACAATACATTCTTGAGTGTCTACTATTGATTTATTTAGGCATGAACACAATTGAAATACGACAACACGTTTTGCAAATGGCGCAACACACACATAGCAGAGTACCATATCAACAGGGAGTGCCCACCTTAGAGGCGGAGCCAGAACAGGAAGAAAACCAACATATCAAGGAGACCTGGAGGCTCTTTTGCGATGACTCCCAAGGAGAGTAGCCATATGAAGAGCCCAGTGCTGTAAAAACATAGAAGATTTTCCCCCTTGTTCCTTATTCTTGTGTTAGTTGAGTGGCGGGATGATTTATTGTAAATGTTCAGGTTAATATTTGTACCAGCATGTTTGCCTTTTTTTCCTTTTGCACTTACAAGTGCTTAAAAGTATCGACTTTTTTTTTTGTTTATATCCAAATATGTTGTCTTTAGTTGACCCTGTACTAATCAGACACTGTAAATGTATCATTCATAAGATCATGTGTGGACTGCTCAGCCCGCTGTGCCTTAACCATTTGGAATCCCTTTTCTATCCCCTTTTTTGAACCCCCCTCCCTCCAACTTATCGGTTTCTACTAATGTTGTCATGCTGTGGATGGTCACTTAGTTAAATCTTAAACTTTCATGTCTCTGACATTTGTCCTAGTTTTTGTCTTTGTCTCACTTGAGAGAATGCTGGAACTATAAATCAAAATACAACCCATCTTTTTCTCTATAAAAACAAATCATGTGCTTGCTGAGGTACTTACACAAATTTAGCTATCATAATATTGGTAATATTTATGTTGCCATAATACTTTAGCAAACATGAGCTGTCATACTAAGAATACCAAATTATAAAGACCCAAGTTAACTAAATTGAGCATAATAGAGTGATGAATGAAAATGGAAAAATATGTAGACATATCAAATTGTAGCCTTTTTTATTTAAGGGCAACAGGCATAAGTTAAAAAAGATTACAGTTAATCCCCGGCCCTCTGACTTTCATCTCACTGGGTGTTGTCTTGACCCAGTGAGTAGATGTGAGTAACCATGGAAGTGTGTAACCATGGACATGAGTCACCATGGATGTGTGTAGCCATGGAAGTGTGTAACCATGAATGTGAGTAGCCATGGATGTGTGTAGCCATGAAAATGTTTAATCATTGATGTGAGTAACCATGGCAATGTTTAATCGTGGATGTGAGTAACCGTGGACATGTGTAGCTATGGTTGTGAGTATCCATGGATGTTTGTAATCATGGATGTGAGTAACCATCGAAACATTTAATCAATGACGTGAGTAACCATGGATGTGAGTATCCATGGATGTGTGAGACCATAGACATGTGTGAGCATAGATGTGAGTAACCATGTAAGTGTGTAACCATAGATGTGAGTAACCCACTGTCACACTCATGAAGTTGCTGCGCTCAATCCGAAGTTCTTGTGATGTCGCCCCGCTCACGATCCAACCTGCGTGTGGGCGGATGGAACAGATGGTGTGCTCTGTAGTGGACCCGGACTCATTGGAGACCACGTCCAAAGATGAAGTAACGTAGTACAAGTGGAGACTTCATGTTTATGCGTACATGCAATGTGGGGTCTTTACGGTATGGTTTGGTCTCGTACTGTGGGACCACGCGTAGTGAGAGGAGTTGAGTAACTGTTACTTCGAAACTTTGTTCGTCACGTTCATCTTCGCACGAATTCCTGTAATAGATGGGACGGTGCACCTGTTACTCCCACGTTTATACCTCCACCATGAACTCTGCTGACTGTCATGTCAGCCACAACAGCAGGAGTAAGTTGAAGACAGCAGCGGGATAAACCCGACGGCTCCCCGTCCGCTTGCTCCGGTGCCGGCAGCACTGCTGCATTTCGGCTGCAGCCTCTCCGCGCCACAGAGTCATAGGAACTTCTGCGTGGAAACCCGCACAGGCCAACTCGCTCCGCTTCCTCTTCTCCCTCCTCCTCCAACGCCGCCACCTCCTTCTCCTCTGTAGCCGGGAGCAACACAGGACCGACGACGTCCCGTTGCTCCAGTCCCGCCAACCCGGGTGGAAGCGACTCGGACGGCAGGCCGGTTCCCAGGCTGAGACTCACACCGCTGGACAGCAGGAGTCTCCCAGGTCGTCCTCAATACTCGTCTGCCTCCGAAGGTACCAGATCAGATGAACGAAGTTTACCTCAAATGTTCGCATCACGGTTTAAATAACTCAGTGCTAGGCTAAGGCTCCTACGGTGCGACCGTCATGCCAAACTAGCTTGAAAAAAACTGCAATCATATAGTATATATATAATGATCTAAACATGTGATGTAGCATGGTCAACCAACATGCTCTCCGATATATTTTGTTTTTATCTGTCTTTCGGGGTATGTATAATGGAATGTTTAGCTTCAAACAGCAAGATAAACCCAATTTACATCATCTGTCCCGTCGTTCGTCATCGTGCGCCACGTTGTGTTTTGGTGAGTCAAGCTAAAGGGAATACAAGGCGAAGCAACTCGATAAAGGATGTTACGAATGGCAGTGTTTGCTCCTATTCGTATTCTTTTTGAGCGGAATTGTAGAGAGGGTTTGCATAAACTTGTCAAATGTGTTGCAAAAGTGTTACAACATATTTTAACTAATCGAACAGCCTCCACAACCTTAAATTTGTCACTTCCCCAACGAGGTTCAGTTTAGCGATGTGCCGTGTCTGGAGCTATCCTAGAGCTTCTCGTATCGTGGCCATATGCTAGGCTAGTTGGCTAGCTGTCTAAATGGGTCAGATTACAGAGGGAATCTGATGCTCAAAGCTAAAAACATCGTGCTTATACAGTAGGAATCGCTCGATTAGCGCTGCTGCTTCTTCCGATCGTGTCAATGACCGTATAAAATCATTCGTCATGCATTCAGCATGCCATCGTTTGGGCTGGTGTTAGGTTATTTTTAGTGCGTTATACGGTGGGGTTTCAGGCAAAGCTGTAATTCAGTTGTTGTGACAACACGGGGGCCTCCTCGGTGTGGTGGGCTACATCTGCCAGGCTTGGGATGACTGTGTAGGTATTGATGCGCTCCTCTGCCGTAGGTTAACACCGCTCAATGACCGTCGTGACACGGATGATCACACATACCAGAGGCTGCTGCCAGCGCCGCGCTGTCAAACGTTCATGTGCCGCATCCTGTTTACCGTCATTGAAGCGATCAGAAAACATGTCTGAGAGGTGGTCGTGAGCTGGCAGCTGTGTGGCTCCTATGGTAACGCTAGGGCCTAGCAGGCACCAGGACATAAACAGAGCCCTCTGGGTAAGTAGGCCCGCCTCTGCAGCTAACATGCAAACCCAGAAACAGGCTGCAAACTCTCAGAGCCCTCTTGATGTGCCTGTCTACACAGCAGCATGTGATGCCTTTTTTATTATTGATCCAGGCTGAGCTGCTCAGCCAGCATGTAGCATGTGTCAGGGCCTCGACCTGTTCATGCACTGGGACGTTAGCTCATCCTCTGCCCTCAGCATCACTGATCTGGTGACGTGCTTTCCTGTGTATGGGGAAGAGTGGCAGTAGGTGGGGTGGCTAAGGTGAGGCCTGCATCATGCCTTGGTGCCACTAAGCACAGCATTCTGGACAGCCACCAACCACCATCACAGCCACACATGGATAGTCAGCTATTGCTTTGAAACCCTTTGCTGAACTTTGACACCAGTTGAGTGAGCCACACAGAGAGCAGGCCGCTGTCCCTCTGTCCCACTGGACAGGCTGAATTGGGGCACCTTGTCCATCCCCATGGTCTCCCTGCTTATAGATTTTTCCAGTCTTTAAACTGTCTTGCACATGTACTCATAAGAACACAAAGTACTGAATTTAGAGTTTGCTTTTAAAATAATGATTTTGAATGTGTAACTTTCCACCATTTTGCCGCACACAGGGAGCTATAAAACTGAGTGTCACTGAAGGCACCCCTTTTAAAAATGATGGGGAGGGTTTTTTACAGCTTCTCCCCTCCAATGTGTTTGCTGCCGCTTACTGACTCTGTCTGTTGGATGTTTTTATCGCTGACCGCCTCCAGTTCCAGAGGTGGCAAAACAGCCTCACACCCTGATGGTGCCTCCAACCATGTTTTCATGTCGGATGCCTGAGTTGTTCTCTGAGCTCTATGTGAAGACTCACCAACAGTTTATCGCACGGCCTTTTCAAAGAGCTTCACTTCTGTTTTCTGTGTCCACAGGACATCGTCCCAGAAAGACTTGGGTGCAGGTAGCGTTACCTCTCTCATTTTGAGTGTCCTTATTGGTCCTGGCTCGTGACATGCCATCCCAAAGAATTACGCCTACAGTTTAGCAGGCAAGAGATCAGTGTGTGCTGAGTCTCAGCTGGCAGGAGCTAGCTTAACATGCTAATGTTGAGAGTTTTGTGGGTTCTGTGAGATGAACTAGCACCTCCAACCCAGTGTCTCGTCCTGCTTACAGAGGGTTTTTGCATATATGCCTGTAGTAACTAGAGACGATGAGAAAGGTGGGTAAAAACTCCGGGTGCAGCTCAAAGTTCACCAGGAAGCATGGATCCAAAATCACAAAGGAAGCCTGCGATTGGATGTCAGAACTTGAGTGATGAGCTCTCACTCTCCTTTTGGAAATAACAGCACTCCTTCACTTGCCTGGAGTTCACATCACTATCACATGCACATCTGCAGTTTCCAACAGGAGCTTTTTTCAGAGAGACGTGTCGTTCATTTGGATTTTCATCGTTTTTTGGTGGGTTTATTTTTTCCGTTTGGGCCCAGAGCTTCTAACACCCTAATGCAGAACACCATTTATGTTTGTCATCTCCACAAATATTCAACAAAAAGCGGTGAAACATTCAATATCAGAACCTAAACCTTCAGATTAGTTTTTGCTAATTTCAATTAATTTCAGATTTCACATTTCTCTTTTTATTCGTTGTTTAATCATGAAGAAAAGATTTTAGATTTTAGGGTTTTTTTAATTGATTTTAATTTCATTTAAAGCATTTTGTAATTTTTTCTGATTTAAATACATAAGTTCATCACATCACATAAGTTTGTGTCATCTGTTTTCAATACCGTGCATGTGCGTGTGTGTGCAAACACGGTGTGAACTCCTACTGGTACCGCTGTCCTGAGAACCAAACCCAACCCACAAATCACAGAGTGTTTCTTAATGGACAAAGTGCTTTACTCAAATGTAAAAATGGTTGAATTCCTTCATCATATTCGTGTTCCAGATGGGAATGCCAAATTAAAAGAGTTGGGGTGGGGGCGGGGTTGATTGAGCCGCTTTTGAGTGCAGATTTGTGGCACTACTGAATCTCAAGAGTTTCTGCAGAAATAAAAATAACCTAAGGCATGACTAAGATTAACTAAATTTTAGACAACACATTGCAATGGACCAGGGCTGAAATAATACCCTTTTTCAGTTGCCGCCAGCATACAGTGAAAGTATGATGTTGGATTTTGATGGAACACAAATGCGAAAGGATGCTGAAGCCCTTTTCAGGCTCCTCCCACACAGAGACAGTGTTGCTGCAGCCTGAAAAAAGGCTTCCAGAGTGGACACATTCTCAACTGCTCAGTGGAATAACAACACTGATGTCAGGGCCCCATGTTGTCTGCAATAGATGATATTTGTTTGGATTTGGTCTTTTTGGGCCCATCAAATCTAAAGTTCCACGCAAACATGCGTCAGACAGGAAGCAACAAACCAGGTTCCATTGGATCTGCGGACTGGAGGGACTATACGAGACGGACGTGGTCTTGTCCAGATGTGACAGTGCTTCTGTTCTCCTCTGCTGTGTGCAAAACATCAGATCTCAAGCTTGGCATTCAGAATAAGCTTATTATGTCTGTTTGGTGACGGCATGGCTAAAACTCCCCGGTCCAAACTAGACAAGGTTGTCATACTGGAGCTCCATTTAGCTGGAGCGTGCACGTGCCTGACTTCCCACTGAAACTGTCAGCAAAGTCCTGAAGTTTTCACGCTCTCTGTCTCTCTCCGTCACAAACGCAGAACAATCTCCAAAGAGCAAGTCTGTTTTTGAGCGACCGTCCACAGAAGCAGAACTGCATCATCTTCCCCAAGCAAGCAAAGTCTTCCTGAGAACGTCAGACATCCCACTGTCTGTAACGGCAACGTCTGTGTTTCCACAGTTGCTGTGATGCGGAAGCAGCCTTGTGTTGGTCTCCTGCACTTGCAGCTGTTTGCTGCAGGTTGCACGTTGTCGGGGTCTCTCAGCTGCTTCTGATCTTTGTCATCGTTCGATAGACGCCTTTCTTCCAAGGCAGAAACCTCCACATTGTACAGCGTCTCCCAACAATCTGTCATGACTTAAGCTAAACTTAATGACTTCATTTATCTATTGGAATAGTTTTTAGTGGTATTAGTAATCTAGTTTTTTGTAATCTGTCATCAGCACTATCCTGGAGGGAGTTAGTACAAAAAGCCCAGTCTTCAGTGTCTGCTGTGTGAAAGGGGTTCATCCACCGAGAGGTTTGCAAAGACTGCATGAAGATGAGAGCGAGCTTGGTGCTGCCTCTTTTCAAACAACTCTTTGGGACCTGGCTGAGCTACTTAATACATTTGGAAGATCACGACCACATCTAATTCAGGCCCGCTGGGTGCACCTGTAATCCTGTGGGTTCATATGTGAGAGCGGGCCCTCAGCCTCGTTCAAAAGGGTTTCTCATTTGTTGAAGTGTCATTCAGACATACCAGATAATCACATGAACACATGGTATGTTTACATGCTAGCAGTGCTGCAGCTGAGGTCGGTACAAACTTTGGATCTTCAGTTTCACCAACCAAAATACTTTGATGCTATCTGGTGCCAAAAGATGCCTTGTGTTTCAGTGTGTCAGAGTGAATCACATGATCAGAGTTAGCTAGCAGTGATGAGTTGTGACGTTTTACATGGCAGAGGCATGCAGGAAAGCATTTTTATGTGGCTACGCCAGTTGAAGACTTGCTGCCGAGTCATTCCGGTGCGAGTCATGCTTTCAGTTTCATTTTCTGTCATGCTGCAGCGCCAGTGTGTGACTGACGAGGAATGATGCTCGGAACCATTCCACTGAGGCGCCCACTTTTCAGACTTTCAACTGTTGTTTTTTTCTTCATTGTTTGTTTTTACGTCAATGACTGCTTTAAGTAAAAAAATGAGCAATGTAACCAGAAACTAAAAGCTTATTTTTACAAGGTTTTTGATAATGTTTAGCTCTGTCTCCAGCACCACACACAGCTCAACTCTTCCGTCAAGCTAGACTGGACTAGCCAGACTCCTTGTCTCATCTTACAATACATGCAGAAGAGATAATCAGACTTCTGTCCAATGACATTTGACTCCTCCCCATCAACCGAAAGAGGAAGTTGACTGTGAAGTTTAATAAAAAATAATTTTTTCATCATCCTTCTTATCCATAAACTTCAAGATATATGTTTCTTCTGGCTGTCGAAACATGAAGCCGAGCTTTTGGACTAATATACCAAAGTGTTTCCATGCATCTAAAAATCTGGATGGTTTTTCTGGCCAGATGCTCCTTTTCTTTGCTGCTACATGGTGAATTATTTGAAGTTTTTCCAACCTCACAGTGTGAAAACCCACAAAATTCCCCGTTTGGCTGCTCCAGCGTTCATCTCTGATCTTCCTCCGTCTGCAACTGCAGGAACAAAGCCACAGCAGGTGGAGGCCACTCCACGCACACCCTCCCCGAGCGCCATCACTGCGCCCTCCTTGAGCGGGCGGCGGCCCCATGATGCCAATGACCCCAAGCTGTCTTGTTTGAAAGTAAAGTCCACGCAGTTGAGCGTGGCCCACACGCAAGCCCTGTAGCTTTCCTGTGTTGATCTGGACCTGGTGACTCATGTGACATCACGTTGACACACATGAAATAACAGTTTGCGCTCAGCGGTTTGATGAGATCCAGGTTTGCTGTTTTTGAGGGGCCTTTAATAGCATTCTGGAGCCTCGTTTTTCACAGCAACTTGAAACTCACCCACACTGCTCACTTTAAAACACAACAACGAAATTACTTATGACCTGTCCAAGGTTAAACACATACAAACAGAAACATGACATACAGGACAGGAGGTTGTTCGGCAGCCACTACGGTGCGCCATCCGCAGATACATGGTGAAAACACAACATTTGGAGAGATGGTGGAAAAAAAGAAACCCCCTCCCACGCCCCCTACAGGGGACGTAGCAGTGAATACAAAAAGGAAACCACCTAGGCACAAAAAACATTGATTCAGACAAGTTCTGAAGTTACAATCACAAAAAAGGTAAACGATGAAAATTCTGTTTTGTTTTTCTACATGTGCTCTTTGTTACTCTGTGTTCGTGGACGTCCAGGAGCCCCACTGCTGTGGGAATGCTGTTGTGATTTCCCTTGGGTTCGCTCGTGACGTTAACTCGCAGCACTAGCTCCAGCAGAAGAAGGAGTTAGCGCTCAACCGAGTGCCCTGAGTTTACTGTTGTATTCGGGGGTTAATGACAGACGTACCCAGCTGTTCACAGTACGACCTGGTCCAATATGCACCTTAGTTATTTGGGTCATCGTTTGTCTCGAGTCTGATACATTAATAATATCCAAGAAAAGCATATAGTAGTACAAATAAGTTTGGTAAAAATAGAAGAATTTAAAAAAAGGTACATTTCTTTTATAGATATTAATGTTTGGCACCTTGAGAGGCAGGAGACCCCTCCCCCGTGGGTCCCTTTCTTTGCTCACAGTCCCTAAGCGTCCACGGCAGGCTGGCCCTGCTGGGTGCCCTTCTCCTGCTGCTCCTCCCTCTGTCCCAGCAGGAGTAGCTGGTGGGAGTGCAGCACAGTTTAGGAAATGCACGAGGAGGGAGACGCCTCCTGGTTTGGAGTGCATGCACTGCACAAGCGCACGGCTTAATTTTTGTAGGACTGCATGGCGTCTGTACCGGGACGCCTCTGTAGCACATGCTGTTCCAGCCCCAGTATTAGGTGCTTAAATAAAACGCATGAGCAGTCGGATCCCCTGAGTGGCTGTGTGGGTGTCAGTGTTGCATTATGAGGTGTCTGCAGCCTGGATGTAACATTTAAACTGATCATTCCAGTATCACCAAGACTGATGAAGTAAAATACCCAATGGAAGTTTTCACACCTTTCATTTTCTCCACAAGGCAGTGCAGCCTTCCTGCTGCTGTGTGAGAGCTGAGGCAGTTCACAGCATCCAACAGGTATGCCACAGGTATGCTTAAAAAGGCCCTTCATGGGGGCTGCAGTGAACTCTTGCACCTTCAAGATTAAAAACAGCCAAAGTAATTAACTCAGACACGAAATTTTGCTGTTCAGACACTGCTGCCCAGTGTGTCTGGAGGGCAGGTGCAGGCTGCAGCATGGGGATGTTGTCACACACCAACTTTTCCTCTAGCCCCTTCCATCTACCATCAAACTATGAAGAAGTGCTAAATAATAACAAAACTCAAATGTGCTGAAGAATTAAAGCGTGACTGAATCATTCTTCTGTTTCAGAGTTCAATCACGAAGTGCAGCTGAAAAATTGTAGCAGCAGTTGATGCAGACCAGGCAATCGAAGATGATGCGGGCAGACTAAACTCTGCTGCACTCCTGACATCTCACTACATTTTGTTCAGCATCACTTTTCATCATCTTCACTCTCACAGGCAGCAGCAAGCGCCTGAGCGAGGCTTGAATGAGTCATCAGCATCACTCTTCACTGGTCTCACACATGCGAACAACAGTGAATGAATCTGGAATGTTTCTCAGGCTAAATTTATATCAGTCAGAGCGAAGCTTCCAAGCAGCTCATCTCCAGATGGACTTGGAGTTTTGTGTCCCTCATTCAGTCCTTCACTTGACACTTACACCTCCTTAGAAATCATTTCAATCATCAAGAAAATGACTCGAAGCTTTGTTTAGAATTTTTTCATTTGTTGACATTGCGTAGCTTTGATGTGATTGGTTGGTATGCTGTTTTTTCCCTGCATAATGTCCACATAGAGGTGCTTTTAAAGCCAGTTAATGATTTTAATTAGGATTTTTCTCAGCAAGTTGTTGACTTTTAGTTTACCAAGCACGTTGAGCTCAAGCATAACATGCTGCGGATATGCTGAGGATTCAATATCGGTGTTTTTTTGGGGACTGATCACCTCTGCTGGGGAGGAGTGATGCAACGAGTCATCACTCCTCATCTACCCGTCACCTCCCTCTGCTGCAGCAGTGACGTGTCTGTGTCTGTGTGGGATCAGAGCACAAGAGACCAGTGCATGGCAGCAGCTTTTCACTGAGGTTGTGAGGAAGGAAATCAAATCTTGCCAGCGGTGACTGGACTCTCTGGAAGTCCAGGTTCACAAATACCAATGGTTTAAAAGTATCCTTTGGGAGCTAAAGTGATGACGTGCTTGACTTTTTTTTTTCGGAAACTCGTGCTAAAAATACTGAACCAAAAGTTCCCAAGCCTGTACGTGCTTTACCGAGACCAGAAGACACTCTTGTCTTTAAATGTGTTGTTCCCAGGTTGTGGTCAACAGACATTGTACAGGGTCAGATCACTGACAGCCTTGTGTCACTGCTCTGCTCTTTCAGACTCCTGGACGTTGGAGTGAGCCGACCTCAGAGAGGAGGAGCAACCACAACGACCTGCATCGTGGGGCAGCGCCTGCCAGCTGACAAGGCATGAAACCAGTTCAACATGGAACATCTCCATAAGCACACATGACATCGCTACATCTGCCACCTGTAAAAGCGTTTATGAGCAGTGAAAAACAATTTGGACTGGATGAGCAGTGACAACTTCGCTCCTATGGTCATATCACTGAGAACAAGAAAAGGATTCGGTCAAAGCTCTTCATAATGAACTGCATGTTGAGGGTAGGAGAGGAGGAGGAGGAGAGCTGGTGGACTGATGGTGAGGAGCAGGAGGAGAGCTGGTAGACTGGTGGTGAGGAGCAGGAGGAGAGCTGAAGGAAAGGAGCAGGAGGACAGAACCCCATCTTTTGGTGTACATGTCTCAGCTCCCAGGAGCTCACACAGCAGCAATTTTCGGACACTTCTGTCAGAAAACTTTCCGTTCAGGTGATGATGGAAGGAAGTGAGAACATAACAGCTTGGACATTAGCCTATGGAATGCTTTGTTTTCCTGGATGTGTTGCTAAAGCATATCCATTTCCTGTAAAATGACAACATTGCTTGCAATATATCTTTGCTTGGAAACTTCTCTGCAACACTCAGTCAGCTTGAACTGAACAGTCTTGGTGGCGGCTGCTCACGTTAGCAGCTTCAAAGCACTCATCATGGTGGACAGGAGTGTCGCCCCACCTGCAACCTTTCCAGAGGCTGCCATCGTTCACTGTGTACAGTACCAACTACATCAATCATGCCACTGGTATCTGCAGAGAGCTGGACCAGCTTTTGTTTTATCGACAGTCTTGAAGTGTCAGCAGCTGTTGCTTCCTTCAGGTTCAATAGATTTTATTGGTGCCGCTCAACCAGAGGTGTTCCATGCATACATGCAAGATTTTGGGTTGAGGGGGAAAAAAACGAGCGTGGTGCTTGACCCGCCACTATCAGCTGCTCGCTCCCATATTTAGCGACTGCAAGGAGGTGGCAGATAAGGCTGTCTCCCTCTAACTACCCACAGTGACCATAACCCGCTGCAATTTATGGCTGGGCTGAGCCTCAGCTGGTCCTCCCCGCACCTCCTGCAGCAGAAGAGGAAATCAGTTGCCGGCCATAAGGTAGCTCAGCTCCCCCCGATATGTGCTCGGGCTTGTCAGTGAGTTACGGCGCTGCAGAAGAAGAGCAGGCTAACTCCGCTCACCAGGAGAGTGCATGAGAACACCGGTTCCTGCCGTTTGCTCCATTTCTACCTGTGATTAAAAGACAACTCAGTCGTCAACAGTGAATCACTGGTGGGGATGGATTCTAATACATGTTGACTAAAGGTGCTACCCTGCTGCTTCTGAAGCTCTGAAGTGCAGCTAGCTTAAGAAAGGAAAAATGGCCTCGTGTCCAAAAGAAGTTTTCACCCGTGTGGTGAATATAAACACCGAGCTATTTTCCATCTGCTTTTGCCCCATGTGGTCTCATCACAAGCAGTGCCTGGGGAGTTTTTTTCAAGAAAAATAAGTGTTAAAAAGAAGTGGACTTTTATTAAAAATATGTCTGGAAAAAGGACATTGGTTGTCTTTGGCGTGACCGTGTCCAGTTAAGGTGACACTGATGCAGCAAGTCAGCGCCAATACCAGAAGAGGTGAGACAGCCGGGTGTGTCAAGGCCGCAGGGCGGCTTCAGTGTGACATATAACGTCAGCATTTTACAAAGTGATGTCAAACTGATGTTTTTTCTTTTTACTTCTCACGTCCACTGAGACGGCGAGCAGCCCTTTGCACCTCACAGTCCTATCGCAGACGCAGATAGGCGCACAAAATCGGTTCCAGCCTGGGACGGGACGGACTGTGTGACCACAGCTGGAACGGCTTCAAGGCATTAAAGACAAAAAAGTTTGGAAGATTGGGAACTTCTTTCAGCTCTTTGGTTCATTTAGGACGAGCCGAAGTTCCTCCCCTCTTGTTCTTTGCTCAGTTTGGACCCAATGAAAGCCTGTTTAAACTCTGGTGAGACCAAAAC
The DNA here is from genome assembly GCA_032164315.1 of Malacoctenus gilli. NCBI lineage: Eukaryota > Metazoa > Chordata > Actinopteri > Blenniiformes > Labrisomidae > Malacoctenus > Malacoctenus gilli. The sequence continues at coordinate 5,072 of JASSRZ010034594.1, read as the reverse complement.
AAGCCAACTGGTCCATCTGTACGCGCATGTGGGTTGATGTGCAAAAGAAATATGGTGCATATTAATTACACAGTGAGAAAGACAAGACACAAAGAGAAAGCCACCGTCTCGCACACCAAAAGTCAATGTGGATCATGAAAGGAAGCAATGTCCACTGCGGTGCTAGGTGTCTTTGTTGCTCTGGTAACAGTTTGTTGCATCCTGCTTTTCTGTTTCCAGCGTGGAATTCAGGAGTCTTGCTGATTTCCTTCTACTCTCTGAGGACGTTTTTTCTGAAACGTGCCATGAATTCTCAAACAAACAGCTGCTCTTGTGTCACACGTTTTATAAATAATAAGCACACATCTGCTTGGGCTGCATCTCGGCACGGGGCACATGCGCAGTCACGTCCCAGGCTTTTCACACCAAGGTGGCATTGATAAGTCGTGTGGGAGTAGCTCTTGTACTGCAGACTTGGGCAGGGTCAGGATGCTTGGAGGGGAACATGTAGGGACATGTCCCGAACAGGTGGATGACAGTACATGCGCATGCACGCACACACAGAGTGTACAAGCACAATAGTTCAATGTCAGATTGATATGTTCAAGTTTTTCCAAGACCAGAAAAGTCCCAGTATTCAACAACTTTTTGTGGGCCCAACTGCTCACTCAGTAAAGTTAGAGCTGAGACTGAAGAGCCAGGTTTGACGGTTTGACGGCTGTTTGACAATCTGACAATATATAAGTGTCGGCAACTAATGTCTCACCTGATTGGTTGTGTCACGTTTCACAGCCTGCTGAGTGGGAGGGCCACTCCCTGTGGTTGAGTTGTTCTGGTTTCCATGGAAACCAAAGCCCAGGTTCCCCTTGGTGATTGCCAGTAGATATGGCACACCACAGAGACTGTTGTATCACTGAGAGTTGCCTGTAGGTGGCTCAGGACTTTCAAGATGGTGATAGATGATGGATGTCTGTTGTGAATGAGAACCAGGCAAGCAGCCAATTAACAAAATGACACCTCTGGAGTTGCATCATGCGAAACATGGCTTCAACATGCGCCATTTCAAAGTGTTTCAATGGTTGACACGGCAACTTGCTCAATGTCTTTGCGTATGTGGCAGGTTACAAAGCTCTGACAGCATCTCCAGCGAGGTATACCGAGGGGACGCCGCAGCAAGGACAAGAGGCATCCCCCCACCCCCCCACCTCTCCCCCCCATCAGCACACCAGCATCCACCACACAGCTCGGACCAGCTCCACCCAACGCTCTTCAACCACAGCGCGCCACATCTAGGTTGGTCTCTTCTCAAGCTCATTTCAGAATCGCAGCACAAATCCAAGAGTGAGTCAGTGAGCGCGCCATCAAGCCGGGGTAGCTAAAGGTTTACTTGTATGAAAAGATGTGCAAACTCGTGACACACAGAAAAAAAGTGTTAAAACACGTGTACCAGCAGTGGGCCACAAGGGTTGTATCTTTCAAAGGTGCACAATAGCATAACCTAATCCAATTTGTGCATTTGCCATAATGAATTTACGATATGGAGGCTTTATGTGATAGTGTGCCTGTGCTGGGAGGAGAAAATGGAAATGTATTAATTTAGCACACATAGAGTGATTAATCAGACCTGTTTAAGCTGCAAACTGAGAAATACGCAAAAGCCTCATTTAAATACACATGTCTGGAACAACATTTGCACCTGTTGTCGTTTATGTACCGTATTTTCCGCACTATAAGGCGCACCCAAAAACCTCCAATTTTCCCAAGAACTGACAGTGCGCCTTATAATCCGGAGCGCCTTATATACGCACCAATATTGAGCCACAACAGGTCTCGCAACTACGGTAAACAGCCGCCAACATCAAGCGCACAGTTAATGCTGGGATATATTACTGCGGAACGCGGTGGCGACCGAGCAGCGCCAGCATGAGTGCGGCGACGACAGAGAACGGGTAGCTCCTCTGCAGCGGGGCCGGCGGCGAGGAGCCGCCGCCGCCGCCCGTGGCCAACCGGGGAGTGAGCAGTTTAAACTCAAGGTGATCATTCACGCAGTAGAACACGGGGATAGAGCAGCAGCAATATAATTTAACATTAACGAATCAATGGTGCGAAAGTGGAGGAAGCAACAAGATGACCTGTGCCAAGTCAAGAAGACTGTTTATTCATTTTGGGAGTGAACGGAGTTGTCACAACGCTGGTTTGTAATCTATTGATAAAGTTTGACTGACCTATGTGACTGTTTTGTTGACATTCCCTTTAGCACTGCTCCTTCTAATGGATGCATAAACTAACCCCAGCCTCGACTGTAGCATCAATCTTATTCAATCTTATGCGCTTTCTAATGCGGTGTGCCTTATATATGAACAAAGTTTTAAAATACGCCATTCATTGAAGGTGCGCCTTATAATCCGGTGCGCCTTATCGTGCGGAAAATACGGTACTCTTAGTAACTTGCCTGCAAAATGATTGAAACTTCCACGCAAAATTCTTGACTTGAGAGAAACTTTAAAAATAAATGTTTTCACTGCCTCCATCATGAGAAAGTGGAAGAAATCCTCCGTCATGCATCTTCTTTGACAACCAGAACTAAATGATCTGCCATGGGTTTTTTTTCTGTTTTCTACAAGTTAACATAAATAATTCAACAGTTAAATGTTGTTTTTCCTTTTGTCTCAGAGGTAGGTGTACCAATGTTCTCCTTTTGGCCATAAGGTTGCAGTATTGTAACCACTGAGAAGAAGTGGATAGGTGCTGCAAACAAACCGGAGTCCAAGCTGTTTGACTTGTTTCTGTTGGGGAAAAATTTGGGGACTCTGGCTCGCCAGGCACAAAAGGCCCCGGCATGCAGAGTCGCTCTGTTGACCACGTGTTTTTTCCCTTGTGGTTCTTTCTTGTTGGGGGCTCCTCAGAGCAAACGGACGTCAATAAAATGAGAGCTGAGACTGTAGGACTAGATGTAACAGTGTTTACTGAATATTAGCAAAAGTTGGGTAACAACAGAAAATAATGAAAAGACGAAAGCTACAGCGCTGGGCTCCGCATGCGTCCGCACTCGTCACAAGTCGTCGCTGAAGAGCACTGGGTCTTCTTCCGCCGTGAGTTTTGTTGCTGCTCTGGCTCCGCCTCTAAGACGGGCACCCCCTGTTGAGATGGTACTCTGCTATGTGTGTGTGTGTTGTGTTGGTTGCAAAACGTGTTTCAGTTGTGCTTATGCCTAAATGAATCAATAGTGAAAACTTATGAATGCGTTGTGTTGTATCATGGAAACTTGTGTACAGTAATGTTTATAATGTAAAATCCCTTCATCTCCCCCTGTTGAGGCGGCCTTTAGGCTGCCTCATTCAAGTGGTTGGTGGCCTATATGTACTCAGTGGGTGTCGTGTAGAAAAAGTGTATGCAAAAAGAGATAGGTGTATGACTTTAAGTGTATTTCAACAAACATATGTGGCTATTCCACCAAAAACTAACTAAATATTTTTCTCCCTAATCACAGTATCAATTAATATTAGCAGCTAAACCAATGTGCGTCAGTCAGTAGACCAAACGGGTGTTCGATCCAGGAATTCGTCGTTTCGTCGATGCACTCTTCGGACATCAATCCATCGTCTCCATCTCATACCTCATCCTCCAATTCTAGGTTCTGCTTCAGGTCATCTGTAACAGAAAGCAGAACTTGCCTCTCCGCCATTAGATATGGCGGGGGCTTATCCATACTACCCACCATGCGTTCAATGGTCCTCAGGCAAATCACCCGAAGACATGGGACACGACAACAGCCACAAAAAATAAACATGGACACTACAGTGATTAGTGCAACAATCACTGAAGTCACTAGCCTCGCCAACGACCAAACCCCATCTCCATGAAGTTGTCAAATGGATTGGAGACGCCAGACATTTCTTTCATTTCACTGGAAAGCAACCTAAGGCCCTCTAGGGCCTTTGTAAGGGTACCTTCAGGGGCTGTGTTGTTAGGGATGAATGTGCAACAGATTTCACCAAACATAGAACAAACACCACCCTCTTCAGCCAATAACACATCTAATGCTAACCTATTTTGAAAAGTCATGAAAGATGTTGCTGCCAATTGTACAGCGTCAAAAGCATTGCGTGTGTAATTTGCCAGTCGTTGCACATTGTAATGTATATAATTAATTGCATGGTAAGTAAGAACAGTTGTAGCCGCGATACCAAAATAAGGCAGGACACTCCACCCTGAAGAGTCGCCCATCAATTTATATTCGTCTGGAATGCCAGTAGGAAAACCGATGGCATCGATGTATACCCCTGGGGGGTCCAATGTAAGAAGATTCAGTGACCGTTTTGAAAATCCCCAATTTACAGTCCTTGCACGATGATTAGCAGTCACACTCTCAATTGTTGTCGCTGTAAGCGGAATGATCTGTATCGGGGCAACCAGGGAAATGAGTCTGCAAGTACCTGACCACGTGGCAGGAAGATAGCCATAAAGTGTTTTTTTCCACAATACCACCAAACATCTGCACGGCTTTTTGTAAGAGAGGATGCCATGGGAGTACCTGTGAGATCTAAAGTAGTTAGACAACGATCACGATCAATATGGCCTAATTTGAGAGACATTGTCCCCTCCGGTTGGCGGTTAATGCAAGTAATATTGTGTCTGAAAGAAGATGGATAAAAAATTGGCAGAGTAACATCTGCTGGTGTCACCGGGTAAACTTTATCCCAACCTAAACATTGGGGTGAGGGGTTATCTCTGGACATTATGTTTAGCAGACAAGAAATATCAGTTTGATTACTCTTCTGGGTACCATTAACAACATATTCAAGAGATGTTTTAACCATCCGCAAATTGGGTGTAGGTGCAGTGCAAACAACACAATCGCTGGCTTTATATAGTTTAGTCATGCCTGGACCTGGGCAAGCCAAGAATTTTATTGTGTATAACCAGTTTTGAGCGCCAAACGCATTGGATGATTAATTCTTTCAGAGTCGAACACTCTTACATTATCTGTCTGTGGTGCGGGGGAATTTTGTGTGATTGTCAAGGTAGGTGGCGCAATTGGGGTTAGTTTGAGAAGTCCCAAGGGATCGCCCCCCGCCACTTCCGCACCTAAA
>JASSRZ010034592.1:0-15327 GCA_032164315.1 Malacoctenus gilli | reverse complement strand
TGTGTGTGTGTGTGTGTGTGTGTGTGTGTGTGTGTGTGTGTGTGTGTGTGTGTGTGTGTGTGTGTGTGTGGACAGTACAAGTCATTGGACCCCAGCCTTTGTCTAGGTGTGGGGGAGGTGAGTGCCAGCAGTGCTCGTAAAGCCCCCCAGTGTATTCATGCTGGGCCTGACGAACGCTCCCCGTGGGCCCTGTCGCCATGGCGTCAGTGGCTGATTGATGGCTGTCACGGAGCTGAGGAGCAGATTGGAAAGAAGAAAAAAGGGGAGTGGCACCGTGGCATATGCCCAGCATCCACCACTGCGGAGGAGCCGAGGGAATAAAAAGAGGAGGGGGAGGGTGGGGGGTGTTGGGGAGAAAGAAAAGGGAAGGAGGGAGACGTGGCGTGGAGGGGACCTGCTGGAAGTAACCCGCCAGAGAGGGAGAGCATCCAGGATCCAGAGTGGGTTTTATGATGTTGATTGATGGTTAAACATTTACAAGCTAAACATAGGGGCACTGGTTCCTTTTGAGCGTTGGTTCCAGTGGAAGAAGTGAGGCTGTTAAAAGCGTGCTCGCTCGCCAGCCTGCTGTTGGGTGGTCCGTGCTGCGACGTCGTTCCTCCTTCACCCACTTTAGGATGTTAAAAAAAAAAATCTTTATTTTTTTCGTTTTTTGTGTTTCTCTCTTTTCTCCATCTTTTTTATTTCAACAGTTTCCCCTATTTAACCTCTTGGTCCTTCTCTGTGTTGCTCTGTCTCTTTTGCTCTCACTCCCTCTCTTTCTCTTGCTCTCCCTCCCTCCCTCCCTCCCCTCCTCTTTGTTTGTCTAAAAGGAGCACAAGCACATCCGCCGCCACTCTGGCCTTTTGTAACCTTCTTTGCTGATTCAAATAGTAAGAATTTGTCTGAGACTGCTTTTAATGCTTTTCTTTTTGTGTGTTTTTTTTTTTTTATATACCTACATACGTGTGCATGTGGTGAATCATTATGGGTGGGGGTGGGCGGGGGGGGCAGTCTGTCTTGAGGAAGGTCCCCTGGGAGGTTGTAAGAAAAGGCCCCAGACAAGAGCTCCATAGCTCGGGGCAAGGCTGAGACATCTGCCCTTTTCCTGTACCAGGCAGTCTGTGGAGAGACGTGGCTCATTTAGACCGAAGGGAGCGCGAGGCTGTGTGAGACGGCCTCAACCAACGCAGCTGTAAGGCTTTACACAGCCACGATAAAGATCTAACATAACACGCCGTGGACCTCGCCAGTGCACGTAGCTCTTCAGTCTGGCACCATTTCAGCCTCTTCAGTGGTGTATAAACTGAATTGTTGGCGTCGACCCGGGCGTTAGTCGCTCAAACAGTTTTCACTTTGCATCATTATTTCTACACAAGCTCCATTCCAGGAACGGGTTACCTAAGGGAAGTGGAACGAAACAAACTGCGCTCGCGTTCTCACCATGAAAAGGCCAGACGGCGGGATTGTTTAGAGCAGAAAGCACTCCAGCAGCCCTGACTGGAGACCAACCTGATAAACGACAGCATGGAGTTGGTTATAGTAGAGTTGGTTGTACTGCAGTACTCATGGTATTTTATCATTTATTTCATTGCGATTACAATCATTGTTGACATCTCTTGAGTCCGATTTATTTGCTAGCGTTACCATGATTGGTCCAGTCGGACCTGGATATTGCTCACGGAGTTTGTTATTGGTAACTAAGCAAAACAGTCGATCATGAAAACCTGCGATGGGGCTTCATTATATCCCTGTAAACCAGGCATGTCTCAATAAAGCTTCGTTGAAACTTTATAATGTTTAAGTTCCTGTTTTGGCACCGATTTTCCATTCAGAAGCTACTCCAATCATCAAAGGAACAGGTTTGTTCCCGTCTTTTTTTAAACTGTAGTGCTGTAACGCCATTTGGCCTAATTTGCCGTGACCTCCGAAATAATTCCCGCCTCCGGCTCCGCCCACCACTGTGTCGCTCGCCTGCCGTTCCTACTTACCTAAGAGTGACTTTCAGGTTGTTGTACTCCTTTGAATGGCGCTTACTTTCATGTCTCTGCCAGCGTCGGTGATGTAACCATCTACACCAACCTTTTGCGTGACTATGATCATCCCGCGCACGTTCAAAGCAGCGTCTCTTCTACAAAAACAAACACTGACATCTAGCAAAGCAACAGGAGGCGTTGCAGTCCTGCGCCGAATGCCACCACTGAATCATGTCAAAGGTTATTTTACATTGACTACATTATTACATCTCTATATTGTGCTGTTTCTCGCTGATAATCTAACTTCTTTGTTTAAAGACAAGGAAGTGGGATCTGAAAAATTATCGCCCAATTGCAAGTAGAAGCGGTTGGAAATTACCTCAATTTAAGAAAACAACAAAAACTGTTTTATTTCAGTGTAGTACAAAGAATGCCGAATTTTGCCTGAAGACTATGGGGATCCGTCTGTGGGTTGGATATGTGAAGCCTGAGAGAGTAATGTGTAAACTGCTTTTAGTATCCTTGCTCACAGTTTTGTCTCCGACTGACCGTCACTTCCTGTCGTAAATGCTAAAGCACCACAATGTAACGTAAAGGGGTTGAAAGTGGCTGATAAGGAGTGAATATCTCTGGCAATCTTCAAAGCTGAGGGTTAAGCTGAGTTTAGGAGCGTGCAAACATGACAATAATAGTTTATGGTGCTTCAGGAAGCCATTTGTAAACCACAGGCTCACAGTTAAAGTGTCTGGCCTCGGAATCATTTGCGTTTTCTAACTTAACTCGGCCTCAGAGGTCCTTTATATTAACCAACCAAAATCCCCGTGCTTTAGTACGTCGGCGATCTGCAGCTTTGGTACTTAAGCCCTTTCTGAGTTGGCGATTGTGTCAGCCGGGGTGGGATCTTGACATCACTCTTGGTTCATTTGCATATGGACGACTTGTCTGGGCAGTTCACATCCTGCCAAACAGGTTGTGTTTTTACATTTTCAGTGATTCTGTTCTGTTCCCTCTTCGCGGCAATCCTCTCCGACAGTACAAGCTCCCAGTGTGGTGCCGCCGTGGGTATCGGCTCAAATCTCACAGGGCGGAAGAGAGTGGGAATTGTTTTTATTACAGCAAAGACTCGGCCGATATGGTATCGGATGTAAACGTTTAATGGAGCCAATGATATGAGGTTAGCTTTGTATGTGACGTTGGGCAAAGGCTTGTTGGTAAAGTTTGTGTGCAGGAAGAATGTCAAATCTTGGTTCTATGTTCTTTTAGCTGTGCGAGCCTGTAAAACACTCGCCTGTGATAGAGAAACGTAGAAGAGCAACGCTCATGAGATGGCTCGTCATGTGATCAGCAGAATGAACGTTTCCACGTGTCGGGCAGCGACAAGGAGCCTGATGAATGCATTTCTGTGCCGATTGAGTCATTTTAAGGGGGCGCTCACGTATGTGAGCATTTCCTCAGCCGTGCCCCTCGATGGATTTCTTGCACCACTCGGTTAAAGGAGCAGGATTTCTCCTGCCGGCGCGTCCCGGCATGGGGGGCGTCCGATGAGACGTGACTTCTCGCTGTGGCCTCACTTCTCTCCTCGCTGAGGTATTTCACAGTGTCCCTGCAGTGGCAGCCTGAGCAGATATAATTAGGGAAGGTGCAGTCGATAAAGGGGGGGAGGGATGTGTGTTGGCTATTGACCAGCGACGTCTTTGGAGCTGTGGGGGCTCCCGAGCTGCGGAGGAGCGCGGACGCTCGCACGTCTGCGGTGAACATGGCTTGTTTGCCTACATCTATCCACACAACGATGTAAGCGAGCTGTGCATTAACAGAACGGGACCGAAGGCACTTTTCCCAGCCGGCTGCTGTTCGTTGGAAGCTAAACCCCACAGCGCTGAAGGCATTAGCTCATCTCAGATTGCTTCAGCTACAGGGAAGAAAAACTCAGTCAATTAGGAGTGTGTGTGACCGAAGCAAATGGCACATTAGTGAATTAGGGCTGCGGTTTGAGCAGGAAATCGGCCCAGCGAGCCCCCGCTGTGCTGCAGCACTTTGGAGCCTCTGACTCAGTGCATCCCACTGATGCTTATCTGATCCACTGGATCCTGGATCAGCGGGGCTAAGACTTTAATAAGGGTCCCATTAATACCTTATTAAGGTCTGAGGGAGTGGAGGTCAGTCAGTTAAGTGACGTTCACGCGGGGAAGACGTGCAATCGTGTTCACAAGTCGGCACGGGCGCCACAAACGCACTCATTCAGACTGGCGGTCAACACAGGCTGAACCTGTGTGAATGTGGGTCTCCAGAGAAGAGCTGGATCTCCACACATGTTGACTTTGGCGCCGTCCACATAAAGATGGGTTTAGAAGTATCCCTCCAAAGTTGTTTCCATTTTCTGTAGACGGATCTCGGAGGATAAACGCCTGTTTTTGCTTTTTTTTATGTGCGTGCTGAAAACGCTGAAATGATGGCTCCACCCCTCCGTAACCTACATGTTCACTGTGTTTACATCAGCATCATGTCTCTTGCGCTTTATCACAAGGTGCAGCGCGAAGCTCCTATTACAAGAGACCAAACTTCAAAACAAGCATGTTTTGCTCTGTGCAAAAACCCAAGATGTAATGTGTTGCTTCCTCCTCTTCTTCTCACAGAGTGCTGCGGCAGCCCCCAGCCCTGTGATGGGAGGGATGCCCCCTGGTGACGGCATGCCAGGAGGACCAATGCCCCCAGGCTTTTTCCAGGTCAGTCTTTCACTGCACCGATAATGTTTGGGACACTTTCTTTAGAATTCATCTCTACAGTTATTTTAAAGATGAAGTCTAATACTTGAAGTCGATCAGATTGATCAGGCCTCACATTTCACTACCCGCCCTGCTGCAGGCATCGGTTTCTGATTTTTGCTCGCCGCCAGGGTTCTTGTTTTTCATCTCGCGGCTGTGAGCCTCCTCATTGGTGTGTGCGCTGCCTTGTGTCTGTGCTGTGCTGCACTCTGCTCGGGCGAACTTGTCGTAAACACCATAGACGTTCTGTCTGCCCGGGCCCCTCCTGTGCTGTAAACAGTTAGGCGTGGCCTGGCCATTTTCCCTAATGGAGAAATCGAAAGGTGCAGCACCTACTGTAAATCAATACGGCATGAAAATAAACTCTTCGCAGGCAGCTGTGAGAAACTCTCTCCTTGTGGGCGGCATAAAATTGAGATATTTTTTGGGGGGATCCGTCGCCCCTCGGTCCATGTATGCTCGGATTAAGAAATTATGTAAAAAGCACAAAGCTGTAACGCGATCACGCTCGCGTCGGGGGGAAAAAAAGACGTATTGACGTTTTTCCACGTGCACACACACTTCTACTTTCTATACCAGGAATCACGGAAAGAGGTTCAATTAGACCCCTCGCTCACTCCGTCAGATCAGCAACATTAGCGACACAGTGTCGGTGTTTAGTGTTGTTATAAAGCTAATTGCATAGAGCCTAATTGACGCTGTTAATTCAGGGAAATTAGCACTGATAACATGCTGCATGCAGCAGGCTTCTTAATGTCTTGACTGACAGGCAAAAGAGCACACATCCTCTCCATCTCGCTGTCTCCTTTTCCTCCCTCAAGGCTGTCATTTGCTTGTTCTCCTCTGCTCAGTCTCACTCCCACACCGTCACATTGAAACGAGCATCATGTTTTTTCTGTACGTTTTGGCATCGTTTGCGTCCCCCGTTAGGTTTTTTTTGTGCTGCGACTGTCCTCTGCCCTGCAGTAATCCTGCTTCTGTCTCTCCCTCTCTCTCTTTTTCTCTCTCTCTGTCTTTGCCCTTCCTTTTTTGTCACTCCTCCTTGCTCCCTTGTTCTCTCTTGGCCTCATCTTCCCCTCCTCCCGTCCTCGTCCTCGCCTCTTCATTTTGTGTGACGCCACAGGGTCCTCCGGGTCCCCAGGGCTCCCCTCACCCTCAGCCTCCTCCTCCTAACAGTATGATGGGACCTCACAGTCAGGTAACACGGCCTCGCTCTTTCTCCCCGTCTTTCCGTTTCCTCCACTTTCACCGTCTGCAGTCATTTGGGAAGGCCGGCTCTCGCTGCTGATGCTTCGCGCTTTGCCGTTCGTCTCAGCTTAAAGCTTATTGTTGCTTTCAGTATTCCCACGACATGAAACCCATTCAAGTCTTCTTACTGTGATTTTGTAATTTAAAGGGATGTACGTGGAGTTTCATGTTTCCAATTTGTTTATGTTGCAGTCTTTCATGTCACCTCGATTTGCTGGCGGTCCAAGAGGGCCCCCCATCAGGATGGGCAACCAAGTGAGAAACACACGCACACACGCAAGCTGGAACGTACGCCACATGCTCAAAACTGCTCTCACCAAGTCTTTTGCTGCGTTTAATCCCTTTTAGCCCCCCGGTGGCGGGCCTGGCCCTCATCCCATGCTGCCCAACATGGACCCCACACGACCACAAGGTGCGTGTCCCCATCGGATGCTTTCTTCCATCGATAAGTCATTCAGATACTTGCCGACTTGCTCCTTTCATTGGATAACCTGCCTTCCCTCCTCCAGGCCACCCTAACTTGGGGCCAATGCAGAGAATGAGCGGCCCTCGAGGAATGGGGCCAATGGGGCCCGGCCCTCAGGTAAAGAACCCCTTGGCTTGAAAGAATCGCTGGTCAACGAGGGAGCGAATCCTTTTCCATCTCAGTCATTTGCAGTAATATTTCTTGTTTGGTCTTACAGTCATTTTAAGAGTCTTCTCTCTTTTTTTTTTTCTTCTTCCTCCTCCATCATCTCACCAGAACTTTGGCGGTGGGATGAGGCCCCCACACAACACCATGGGTCCCGGTATGCCAGGAGTGAACATGTGAGTCTGTGATCTTCATTTCTCCATATTGTTTTTGTCAGGAACTCAAATCTCACTGAGGTTTTTTTTTTTTTTTTTTTTTTTTAATGTCACCATCCAGGGGTCCCGGAACTGGTCGGCCATGGCCCAACCCCAACAATGCCAACTCTGTGAGTACAGAAACTCATCCACACGATCTTCCAGAGAGAAATGCTGGTTTGTGCCCTGGAGGGAGGACACGCCTCCTCACAGCAGCAGATGACTGTGTGTGCTTCAGTGTTCTCGTCTGGGGTGTAATTGTAGTAATACGCCGCATGGTTTCCACAGACAGTTGGACAGACGGCCTTAATAGTATTAGAACGATCAAATGATGACAGTTTGAGGTATAGAATGGGTTTTAGGCTCCCATTTCTGGTCTGTAATGCCTCTGATTTTGTTTTCAGATGCCTTACTCATCACCGTCTCCTGGCGCATACGGGGTGAGACCATCCGTCTTCACTCGTACAAGCGTTTCACTCGTAAAATGATTCAGAACAGTTGTTGTGTGCACAAATGTAATCTCTTTATTTCTGCTTCCTTAAAGGGAGCATCCGGGGGTGGGGGTCCTCCAGGAACTCCCATCATGCCCAGCCCTGCAGGTCCGTGCTTCACCACACCCAGAACTTTGCGCGACAGCCTTCCGTGCGCTCCCATCGCTCTGTATGTTTTTTACAAGTTCTATTTTTTTCCTTTGCAGACTCCAACAATTCTGGTGACAATTTGTACACGATGATAAACACTGGACCTGGCAACCGAAATAACGTGAGTACCGACGCTGAAGTAGACGAGGAAATTTGAATTTTCCAGTTCTGTTCATTAGACTGGTTTCTCCAAGATATACTGTAATTATTTGTTTTTTTTATTGTACGTTTTTTGACAGTTCTCAAAGTTAAAGAGTATTTTCTGGTGAAACGCACGAGTTTGGCCACTGCAGTTTTAAGCGTCTCTTCTATTTCCTCCGTCTGTCTGCTGGTGACGTGACGGAGCGGATCGACCTGACGTGGTCAGACATAACTCGACCAAATGCAAACAACCGACCTGCCTCTTTTCACAGCAACTGCAAATGGCCGACACTTGGTTTTGCGCTGAACTGTATGCATGTGGCCCCGAGTCCCCTTTTGCTCCGTCTGAGAGGCAAACTCCTGCAGAGAAGAGATGCAAAAAAGGCAACTTCAGTCAGCCTCATTTCACTTTAGGGCCTCTGAAATGGCCCGTGTGGGCATTTTTTCACTCCACTGGTGCAGATTTACTCCCTTATTTAAACTTTGGGACCTCTGGTTTGCACCGTTTCTCAGCTGTAACTATTCACCGGTGATTTTCCACTTTGACTTTCAGAAAGCGATAACGAAGGCACCGATTGTACTTGGTTCTCACGTCTTTTGATGCATTATGCTGCAGTTTGAGGCACAGTCTTGGAAGTAAAATGACTAGAACAGGATTGTCGTACTCCATCACAGCGAATGCACAAACTTGCAGGTGTATTAAGTGGGGTTTGCACTTGATTCACTTAAATGTCGTAGTCTTTTTTAGGTCTTTCACAGCTAAAGCTGAAGCTAGTTCTCACCACCCTCCTTTTGTTTGTTTTTTTTGTTTGTTTTTTTGACCCTCCAGTTCCCAATGGGCCCCGGCTCTGACGGGCCCCTGGGAGCCATGGCTGGGATGGAACCGCACCACATGAATGGATCACTAGGTAACACCAACCACTGCAATACATCACGCTCACAAACGTTTGGGGCCGCGCCTCGCTTCCATTAAAGACACGGCCTTGTAATTCTGAAGGAACCGCCGGATAAAAATAGGTTTCTGGCGACTGTGGAGTTCAGGCTTCGCGTTATTGATTTTTTTTTTTTTTTTTTTTGCTTATTTCATTTGCAGGCTCTGGTGATATGGACGGAATGAACAAGGTAAATAACACAGTGGGTCCTGCCTGTAAAGCTCGATGCTCTGAAAAGTGAAATGGAATGCCTAGGAATAAAAAAAAAAACAAAACCCCAACCCTCTGTGGGCTCTCTGTCTCCAGAATTCCCCAAACAATTTAAGTGGCATTAGCAATCCTCCTGGGACCCCGAGGGATGACGGCGAGCTGAGCGGAAACTTCCTCCACTCTTTTCAGAGCGAGAATGTAAGTCCTCCCTCGCCTGGGCAAACGCCACTGTGCTGGTAGTGACTGCAGCAGCGGCGGTGGTGGTGGTGGTGGTGGGGGGGGGGGCTCAGCCCTGCTGACCACAGAGTGAAGCCACAGTCACAGTTTGTTAACGTCACTGAATCCAGCGGTGGTCGCGTCAAGCGAGGCAACTGCACGAGCTGCTGCCGATAAGAGATGCAGAGTCTGTGTGTCGGTTTGTGTCACTGTTTCCACAAGTCTTGAAAGCCTAAAACATGCTCGCCAAGAACCAACACGTCCGTCTCCGTGTGGACAGGGAGGGACATGGGTGTCCAGAGACAGAAACGGCTTTTAATTCAGGGATGTTGTTATCAAAATGAGAGTGAAACCCGGTTTGTGGAGGTGTGTTTTATTCCTCTGTTCTCCTCCTTCCACAGTACTCCCCCACCATGACGATGAGCGTGTGACCCCCCTCCCCCCTTTCCCCCCACCCCGTCACTCCACCCGACATCATTTGCCACCATTCCGAGGATCTGAACTCCCTATAGGACATGGCCAAACACATCAGCAGCGAATCAGGGACAGGCGCCGTTTTTTTTTTTTTTTTTTGGTTTGGTTTTATTTTCTTTTTGGTTCAACGCTAATGCCAGAAATGCTGATTGGAGACGACAACTCAAATGGCTGGCGACTACTGCTCCTTGCCCCCCCCCCCTTCCCCAAAAATGAAGGACAATTTCTCCATTGATCACAACCGCCCCCCCTCCCCCTCCCCACACGTTTCCCCTACCAACCCCCAAAAAGTGTGACAAAAACCAGCTACTGAAATGCATACATGACACGTTTTTATGTTCTCTGCAGAAGCCTCGCTGTCCCTCTCAGTCCTTCTCAACCTCCTCAGTAAAGAGAAAAAAAAATGGTTGAAGTTTACCTCTTGTACTTTTTATTGAATTGCTTTGTGGTGCAAGATGTGCAGGAAATATCCGCTTTTTGTCACTTAAACACTGGAGAGTGTGCATATGCATTGTAAGCTTGGAAAGTCTTTGTCTTGTCATTTTATTTATCGCCATGCATACTGTTGTCACCAACGACCGCTGAAATAGGACTCCGAATTTGCCTTTTTAACTCTGTGGCCACCTTTTCTGGATAATGTGCTCCTCCTCCTCCTCCTCCTCCCCCTCCACCTCCACCCTTCTATTTAAAGAGATTTCGAAGGGGAGAAGACGTGAACGAATATGGCTTTTATTGTGACGGCCTCCGCCGAGGTTGTCACTCCGCCATACGGATCGAATCTGTTCAGTCTCGTATCACCGGCGACCCCCGTGCCCGTACAGTGGAACCGCCTGCCGTGCGCCGTCACAGAAGGGGGTGGGGGGGTGGGGGTTCAAGACTTTGGCGTTAGAAGGGAGTGCATGAGTGCTGAGAATCTGTGTACAACATACTACCTAGTGCTGCTCTTCTCTTTGTGGACACCTGCTTTAAGATGTGGTGTGTATCTCTTTCCCTGCCTGTGCTTAACACTCTGTGCTCCTCATTGTTGTCGCCCCCCCCCCTCCCCCAGTGTGACCTCCAGTTTGGTTGACTTTTCCGATGAATTGGCTGTGGATGACTCGTCCATTTTAATCTGGCATACACATTGGTTTGTTTGTCATACTCTCCCTCCTGTATCACCAGTCTCCTCCCCCCTCACCCCGGCCCCCCTTTCTCCTGCCCACCCACATATTTTTTTATATTTTGATACAAACTTTGACTACGTATATTGCCCCAGTTACTCAGCTAGTCAAAGCTTTCTAAACTGATTCTAGTAGTCATCATTATAAACTTAGCAGCAGTCTTGTAAATGTGATGAAAATGTTTCATTTTGTTTTTTTTTTCTCCTGTGAACATTACGCATTATACACATCTGTCCTATGTTGCCTTTATTTGCTATTTTTTTATTTCAAATTGAGGAAAGATTGCTTGTTAATATAATTTTACAATAACTTATCACGCTGTTTGTCTTTTCATTTCTACAAGCAGGATCACATCAGGAGTGTCACACATATGCGCACATTTTAAAAAGATTTCTATCCAATAGTAAAGTGTTTCAATCACAATCTCAACCAAAATATATATTGTGTTGCTTACATTGTACGCAGGTCTGCCTATCTCTGCCTGTCACACCAGGTACAAGTGAAAGTTTGTGTTTGTGCTTCCGCTCCCAATGGCAAACAGTCCCACATCTGCCAAACAGCCTGAACAGGTCAACCTCGTTCACTCAATGATCGGTTGATCGGTACATGCAGTGAAGCCAGGGGGCGCTGTGATCCACATGAATCCATGTAAGGGAAAAAAGCCTTGAGGCTTTTTGTCCTGTCTGGCAGGTCGGACACAAAACTCACCAGAGAAATGCTGCAACACGTAGTAATGGAGACGATTCAACACTGTCTTATGTTAGGTGATAAAAATCTTCAGTCCTGGATTCTTGCTGGAACATGAAACTCAACCACAAAACATGCTTAATATCCTGCATTCTAGATCTGTACTGTAAATGAAAGTCGTTCTCTGTAAATTAGAGCTGCCTCAGTAAACTACCAAAGTATTTAGACTTAAAATATGAAGCTCTTATGAAAACAAAACATTGTATTTCTGAGAAATTGAGGATTTCTGTAATCCTGATCTGTAAAGTGTCAAAGTCTACCAGATGAATAACCCGACCTAATACTGCCCCCTGCTGGGCTCCGGTGGACTCTCGGGCTCCGGGTCGATCTATAGGCGCAACCACAACATTGATATTCCCCTGAAAGCGCCTGAACATGTGGCCCATCCAGAGTTTGGCTTTACCTAAAGAGTCACATGTGCATTTTCATCCCATGCCCAGAGTTGGGAGGCCCTGAATGTGTTCTGGTTCCTGTGTAACAATAGCAAACGCAGCTAAGCAGCAGCTGGCAGCTCTCCACCGGAAGTGGACTGACTGACTGGCTGGTCAGGAGCCAAACCGACACTCTAAAAACAGATCGGGCAGCTAATGTTACGAAACCTGCTGTAATACAAAAGTGCCTTGTTTGGGTACAACCGACAAGTACCACTGAGCTGGTTCTTTGGGGTCTTTTTGAAATCCCCCCCATGCCATTTGTCAGAGTAGGTTTTGATGCAAATTCATATGAGCTGTTAAAAGGACTTACTGCAACTGAACACTTAGACACATCCTGGCCTCCATTAATACCCAGGTGACACTCATTTATTACATCAATAAAACGTTTTAAAATTATGTTTTTAGAGGTGACAGAATTGTTCATTTTGATGTGGCAAAATAAGGAAAAAGTGTGGAATTCTTCACTCAATCTTAACTCTTTTTTTTTTTTGCCTCATGGGAAAATCAACGTCCCTGAATGCTGCAGCTATAGCATTTCCCCGTTATCAGACTAATTAAGTGCTATCCGAAGCTAATTCACCGCTTTCATTTCCAGTAAAAACACACAACCCCGCTCGGCCACAAAGCCCACGTTGGACCAAGTTGTGATGCGGCGTCACAGAACGCCACACGCCCCAAATATTTTGATAGGCAGCGATAAGACGGTTAGGCATTAACTGGACCTGGCGGCTCTCGTGTGCATAAATATACGCATGTTTGCAGATGATTCGCTGGACTTATGTAATCGCATAACGCGGCAGCACATTTATCAACTCCAGACAAGACAGCAAACAACGGCGGCAGTCTCATGTGGTGGAGGACCGCAGTGCACGTCGGCATCCGTGCCCCCAAACCTTCCTCCACCGAGCAGCACAGCAATAATGAAAAGTCTCTGGAGCTTTTTGCAGACTTATATTTTAATGAGTGAGAGATGTGACAGTGCAACAACAACAACAGTGTGTCCGACCATTGTTTACGTGCAGCTCTGCTTCATCTTGTTTGAATTAACTACTTTAGAAAGGGCAACAAAGTGGAAAAACAGACCTGGGAAAAAGTGATTAAACTTTTTTTTTTCCGCCTCGTTTTCTCGGGCTAAATGTGCTGGTAAAAAACGACGAGACAAACAGCTTCAAGTTTAGAACAAACTTCAGAGGTGATGCTAGAAGATCTCCTAGACTCTAAACATCGTGAAGACACCATGATGACCCAGTGGGTCCCCCACTAAACGACCATCTCTGCATGGAGAGTCTTATGTGATAAAAGCTCTGCAGTAATTCAGAAATGGCCAACTTTTAATGGCATCCAACCACAGTTACCAGAGGTTTACACTGTGGTCATCAAATAGAAAAGAGGCCTCACCTTGAATTACTTCAGAGGAGTTACCAGCAAAGACTCTTCCACCTGGTAAACATCAGTACATCAATGTGACACCTGAAATGTTCAAGTGGAGGACAAATATTCCAAATTTGAAGTTTATGAGTTTAAGGCAGCTTACGAAGAAGACGGACGGACAGACGGAGAAAATATTCTGGCCTCCAACATAAACCCCCGAGTGGAGACCCCTCCCCCCTTCTCCTGGTGCTTCCCTTTCATCTGGCTGCAGAGGCCGACAGGTTTGATCTGCAGCCGTCACTAACGAGCACGGAGAGGCGGGTTTCAGGCTCAGGGGGGCGATGCCGAGCAGGCCGGACCGAAGGCAGCATTAGTGCAAGTTTTGCGAGGAGTTACGATGATTTCTACTCGTTCCAAGGCCGACGCCGGGAAGCAGCTTTAGGGCTACAAGCTTGAGATTTGAACTGAGCTTAATAAAAGAGAGATAACCTGGTTACAACCCACAGACCTCTGTCCCTTCAAGAAGAGAACCCGCCCTCCCCACCAAACTGGTCGGACGGAAAGTTCTCCGCGGTTCGATGCGACAATCTTATTTCATCTTCTGCAGGAACGAGCGCACCTCCTCTGGTTTGTAGCCCCAAGGGCCCTTTTCTCCCTGAAAAAAACAAAACAAAACAAAAAAAACAGACTGAGGAAAGTTAATGGACAAATAATGAGATTTGCGTCAGGACACCGCTTGGATTAGAATCGGAGGAAGGCTACAACAACATTTCAGAGACACGTCTTTGTCACGTAATCTACATTTCTGGCGCGGCCACCTCCACGCTGGCGGCATGCCAAGAATTCCTCGCTTGTGTTTGTTGTGGTTTTTTTTCTCCCTCCGTCCTCACGCAATAGCGTGAGTCGAGATAGTGCAGGGACCTTCACACCCATGATCGTAACCTCAGATAGCACGACAGCAGGAGAGCGGTATAAAGTGAGAGTTCGTCGCAGCCGACGACCTTCTGGTTTGCACGCGAGGGACCGGCGATGGTTTAGGTCTCACCTTAAAGACGACCTTTCCCGCCTGCAGCACATACAGCCTCTCGGGCATGGCGCCGTATTTCGCAGAGGTGGCGTCGCTCATTTCGTCCACGACCACGGGACAGAGCGGCTGCTGCTCCACCAGGATCTGCGCCGCCGACAGCCGCTCCTCCAGGCTCTTGTGCTGATTGATGTCGATGTTGTTGGTGAAGGCCCAGCCGTCTGCAAGGCAGCGGGCAATACAACAAGCACTGCATTGAACTTCTGTGGATCTCAGCATGCAACTCGCACATCAGACTGTCTTGCCGTCGATGCCTTGTAAACATGTACAGAGCTAATAATGTAACTGTTCACACTGACACACGGATAGAAATCAAAACTAATGCCTGAGAGGATGTCACCTGGGTAGGATGTGGAACGAGAGAGCAAAGGAAACAAAGAGATATGACAGCGAGGAAAGCATAATGAATCAAATGTTAACGACATTTATGGGTTAAAATCAGATGCAAGAACAAAATTCAGCCTTTTATTTTGAAATAACTGAGCACCAGATTATGGGGGGAAACTTGAAACATGCTTTTTCATCTTGTTCTAAAGACTAGATTTCAACTTAGGCTCTAAAGAAGAGTTTGAAAACAGTTTTGTTTGTTTTTTGTTTGGTTTTTTTACATAAAATTCTTGCCTGCAGGTCAACTTCTGACCTACAGGGGCAGTAATGGGCCCAAATGGCGCTCTTTACATTAACTCACGTTACTTTTGTGCGGCGTGATTTAGTCGGTTTTCGTGACTTTATATTCAACACTGGAAATTTTAAACTGCAATTCATTTCGAAAGGCACAAAGTACTTTAAATACATGTTATCTTGATGGACGCCCATCGAGTACTGAGGCTGCATCAAGTCCTCGCTGGACTCCTCAGCATGGCTGGGCCCCCTTTGACAGGGAATAACTGAAGACGCCCCTGCAGTGTGAGTGAAAACAACACACTTCTGAAAAAAAAAAACATGCCAAGACTTCTCTTTCCCCCTTTGTTTGTTTCTTATCTTTGATGCCGACTTTTCACCTATCGAGTTACATGATCGTCTGCCCCCTCCCCCTCCCTCCTCGCTCTCTGCCGGTCTTGTAAGAAATTCTGTTCCCTGAAATTTTCTGTTCCCCCCTCGTGTCGGGAGCGCGCACGCACAGTACA
>JASSRZ010034591.1:0-15337 GCA_032164315.1 Malacoctenus gilli | reverse complement strand
AAATAGTAAGAAAAGATTTAAATTGTATCATAAACGTACGATTATTTATTGTTTTCAATTCACTTACGAATGCGACTAGCCGCGATGCTTCAAACCTAACCTTTTTGTAAGGAGAAGCAAAAAAGTGCAAAATGTCCACTACTGTCCCCGTCACTAAAATGCCCACTGCTGTCCCCGAAAGTACATTTATACCCTTTAATCGTATTTTACGGTTTGTTAGATTAAATTTGAATCTTGATTTGTTTACTTGATTTGTTTATTTATTTGTTTACTTGATTTGTTTATCGAGAGCGTAGAAAAAGTTAGTGAGAAAAAGATATTTAGTATAAGTAATATTATGGTAAGAAGCGATGCTAAAACTAAATATTTCAAATATGATCAAAGTCAAAACGAGAAAAAAAAAATATTTGAAGAAGATGTTATTTGCCAAATATCGATACAACACTGAAAAAAATGTCTACGAGATATTCAACTAAGTCATGTAATTGACTGGAAAGTAGTAAATCCAACTAATTTCTTATTTAAACCAACCATTATTACTTAGTAGATAATACCATTATTGCTGTAGTTAAAACGTATTAGTACAAATTACTCTTTTTAGGTAGTTAAAAGGAGGACAGGTAGTTAGTAGTAGAACTAACTATGTCGAAGTAGTTCACTTAAATACAAAAATTACATTGGGGCCTTAGGGAACTAAGAAAACTAGTTGGATTTACTACCTTCATCTTATTTGTTCCAATTCTCATTATGTTCAGTCAAATCAACCTCAAATATTAGCTGTATCGACTGCTTTTCTTACTTCACTTAACTATATTTCACATTATAAATTTGACAAAAAAAGTGCCATTGGGGCCTTATGGAACTAAGCAACTTAGTTGAAAAGTAGTCAAATCTACTAAGAATTTTTTTGAGTGCATGTTGGCATGTTGTCATACCGAGAGAGTACGGGTTTCGTGCGTTTTTGTCCTGTGAAGTAGGGTGCTTTTTTAGTAAGTTTAGATCATGCAAAAATCGAAAGAAATTTTTTTCAGTGTAATAATAATAAATCTGCTTGTAGAAAGGAATAAAATTGAAGTATTCTGTTTCTAATGAAAAGGCTCACCGCATCGCTTCCTTTTCAGCTCTTCGGGGGTCGACGTCGGCAAAATATTAAGTTTTTCTTCTAGAATACTGTACTGCAACGATCCACTGCTGATACTATCTGCCATGTTAAAAGACGATCCAAGTGTGACATCCGAACTGAAGAAATCTGAACTAGTATTAAAAACATCCAAAGTGTTGTTGTTATCCTCCAAGAAGCATTTCCGGAGATGAAGAATTGGCAAATTTAAGTTCAAATTTTTTCGAATAGCTTCCAAATCATCTAGCTTGTCTAAAAAACAAAAAAATTATATGACAGTTTGGAAAATATTGCAGTAAAAACACTTTGTTTTCCTTAACATATTTAAAAATTACGTTTTTTGAGGTTAAGTTTAAAACTAATCGTGAAGGTGCCGTCCTGTGAATCCGCAATGCGTTGCGTCGTAATGAAAGTGAAAGAGAAATAATTATACTTTTCTTTATACCTCGGTCGAAAGTACCTATCTTCAGCATCAATTTTAAGGCAGAATGCTCAAGATTTGTGCATTGGTAAGATACACCGAAACATGAGACTGCAGCCAGCTGTAGAGTCGCTAATATTTTGTTTTTACGTATAATCTCAAAGCTGCTTGCTTGGCATTTATCAGTCTATTCATGTGTCAGTGAATATAAGTTAAAAAGTCATTTTGTTTGAAGATGCACAGGGCTGCTTTCGACCGGCTATGAAGAAAAATAGTATACATCACAAGAGTAGGAACTTCCTGAGTTCCTGCCCTTGTAGTGTAATATACTATTTTCCTCTTTCACTCTTACTACGGCCTAAAAAATTGCGGATCTATCGGACGCTACCCTACAAGGTTCTATTTTGATCTCAGATTTTCTACATTTTTTTGAGCGATCGCGTAATATAAGATACAAGAAAACGACCATGCATTATCCACATATTTATTAAAAATAACATCACTTACCACAAGTTGCAACAAGGGTAGTATAGCAAACGCTACCAGTGCTACAACACTTAACGTGTACTACATTTTCCGTCACTTTTACAATATGATGGCTGTGGAACACCTTATACTTGCCATTACTGAGTTTCAATAAAATGTACTTTTTCGTATCCATTTTGATCAATCGAATTTACGTTTTCACATTCGAGAATCATCCACTGAAGGAACGTAGCAATGGCAATTTGCAATTGACTGCCCTCCTTATAGCCAAAGCTGCGAGACTGCACTAAGACACTGATGCCAATGCGGGTACCCTGTGCTACTGCGCTTGCGTTAGGGCTGCGCTCTGATTGGCCGCACTTGGCGCGCAATTCAAAATTACTTTAAATAACAATTCTTATTATTTAAATAAATAATTATTAAAATATGCACAAGAATGTATATCGAAAGTTACGTAATTTATATACATTTTTGTGCATGTTTTAATAATTATTTATTTAAATAACAAGAATTGTTATTTAAAGTAATTTTGAATCGCGCGCCAAGTGCGGCCAATCAGTGCGCAGCCCTAACGCAAGCGCAGTAGCACAGGGTACTCGAATTGGCATCAGTGCACTAAGACCGCTCAGACAGTGTTGCCGAGTCCGCTTTGATGGCGCTGCCCGATATATATTTGGCGGGTAATTTGAAGTAGTAAAATATGTTATATATATTTTACAGCATTGGAATATACTCAACAATTAAAATATGAACTTTACACTCAGTCTGACTGCGCTGCTCAATAATACATTTTTGGCGCCAATAAAGCTCTACAACTGCTACTGATAGTAATAATAAGTTTTACAACTATTATCAACTTTGCGTACCTTTATATGAAGTGGTGATTTCCACGACAAACTAACCCTAAGATAAGTATCGTGTGGTTCCTTACATCTTGAAATTATTACCGAACCTAAATATTTGATGACTCTAATTGCCGCAAAATAAATTAATAAACGATTATCCACATTTGAAAATTGTATTCATTCTCACGTGGTGCGGTGTTTTTCACAAGCGATTACTTCAACACCAGAACTCATGTGTGGTGTGTACTTCCACGACACTAATGCTATTGCAAACGGAGAGTAACAACAAATAAAATTCCTGCAATATTCTCTTGCCATGCGTAATATGCGTTGTTTTATAAAGAGTGTTTATAAAGAATGTTCAATGCTAGAGAGGCAACTGCATTTTTGAAATTTCTATAAATCCTCATGAAGCTCGGTGTTTTCGACGACAGAATCATATATGCTGCGGTCGCTTCAACATCAGATACTTATATGTAGCGTTTATTTCCACGACACTAATATTAATCAAATGTAAAACGTTTATTTCACATATTTTCTTCAAATCACATAATCATTAATCCCTACGCACCATAGGGAATCCATGCATCTAGAAAGAAAATTTTATAAATGGCTAATTAAAGTTCAAACTATTGCTAGAGATGTGCTATTTGAGACGTATTGTCAACTTGATAAACTCATTCATCCAAGTTTTAAGAAGAAAAATGAAGAACTTTCTTTGCCTTGTAATATTTTTATATTTCTCAATAGTTATTCCTTATGACAACTGAACGTATAGCCGGGAACGAAGGAGGGAATATAGGAATATCCTTATATCAATCAAAGTAAATATCTTTAATACTTTAATTGTTCTAGTGATATCATATAGTCGACGAACACATTATATATAGTTGTCACAAAGAAGACAACATTGTCATTTCTAAGACGGACTGTTGAAGGTTAGATTTTGAACTCACCATTTCAAGCAAAAATAAGTCAAATGTAACATTTGTTTAGCTTTATAAGCAAACAATAATTTTTAAAGAGAAACAAAGTTTCCTCTATTCATTAAATAAAACAAAGAAATTCAATTTTTTATATGCATAGGAAATATTGCAAATTGCACTGGTTAACGCATGAATTGTCATTTTAACATTTATTACATCAATACGCAGGCATTTGTAATATACCTATTACAACAAAAGTCAAATTCACGATACTTTACAATTCATTAAAAGTGGTTTACCTAAATAGTTCAAATAGTACAAATAAATTCATTGCTTACTCTAGGTGTATCAATTATGTAAATTAGGGTCAATCTTCAGTCCCTCGTTCGTTTGGTATTAATTTTTTTCCTATAATAAGGAGTTATTCAGACGACTCAATTGTGAAACAGAAAATTCCCTAGCGAAAGCTTCGGATTGAAAT
Organism: Malacoctenus gilli; assembly: GCA_032164315.1. Classification (NCBI taxonomy): domain Eukaryota; kingdom Metazoa; phylum Chordata; class Actinopteri; order Blenniiformes; family Labrisomidae; genus Malacoctenus; species Malacoctenus gilli. Next base: position 11,058 of record JASSRZ010034591.1, on the reverse strand, counting down.
TCATTCCGAACCAATCTGACATTTTCCGAATCATTCCGAAATTTGTATACGAATCAAACGGTTTCATTCCGATCTAATCCGAAGTAAGTTTTCAATCCGAATTAATACGGGGCACATTCAAAATCAATCCGAACCTTTAATCCGAATGATTCCAGTCAATCCGAATTAATCAGAATTAATCTGAACTTTCAGTCCGAATTATTCCGGTCAATACGAATTTATCCGAATTTTTCGGAATCATTCGGATTAATTCGGATAGACTCGATTAAATTGGATCCATTGGGATTGAAAGTTCTGATTAACCGGATTCAATCGGATTAAATGTTCGGATTAATACTGATTAATTCGGATTGTCCGAATTCATTCGGATTAGAGGTTCGGATTGATTTTGAATAGGCCTCAACTTAATTCGGATTGAAAATTTTTCGGATTAGATCGGAACTGTTTGGTTCGGATACAAATTCCGGAATGATTTGGATTGGTTGGGAATGAATATCAATCCGAAGCTTTCGCTAGGGTAGCGATTCTAATATGGAACGATATAGGAATCTCACTGTAGTGTCTGGTATGAATTTGTCCTTATCGTATAAAAGTAGTGTTCAATGCAAGTAATCGTATTAAAGTGGTTCTGTAATCGAATTAATAAAATTTAATGCGAACTTAACGGAAAGCTAAAATGAATCATATTGAAATGTTAATACTTTTTAATACTTTTTCAATTCAAAGTTTTTCGGAAAACTGTCTGATTTTGTCAAAAATAATGAAAACAGTGTCATAAGATATAATCCTGGAAATACCAAAGTTGCAATGAATTGTATAATTTTAGGACAGAATTTTCTAGTTCAAATTATGGCATTCAAGTTCAACTCCTATCAAAATCTAGGAAAATAATGATAAAAATTGAAAAGCCATACAAAATGAACATAAAATTACCATTTAAAATGAACCTGAACATCTACAAAACTGATCACTGGTTTTCGTATTGCCATGGAGAAATTTGAAAGTATGCCGAAGAAGAAAATCGATCGATTAAATATCGACTGCAGTCTTCTATTTATATTTCCCAATCATTGACAAAAGGGAGAAGATTAATCACTCCTCAACCAAGCCAGTATCGTCTTAGGCATACCTCTACATTCTTTATCATAATTCGAGAACCAGTGACCAATTTTGTAAATATATGGGCTGATTTCAAAATGCGATTTCAAAGTTCATTTTGTGCGGCTTTCTTACCATTATTTTCTTAAATTGTTGATAGGAGTTAATCTTGAATATAGAAAAAATTTACTGTAGTAATTTTAAAAACATTATTATTAAAATAAAACTTTCCTTGCTTCTTTTAGAAATGTAAAATTTTTTGTTACATTACATAATCGTATCGCTTTTTATAAAAATGCATATTTTTAAAAACAACTGTGATACAATGATTGCTCATTTAAATATTGTTACTTGAATTTCAATAACAGTAATTTACAAAATTCCTTCAAATGGACATTATTTAAGGTCATGAATCACAAGGGTCACGTTAAAAGATTCCTACATTATCGGCATTTTTTTTTGCAACAACTTACGTCTACGCGAATTGAAATATCTATTTAAACATTTGGGAAATAAATTACTTTAAAGATTTTGAGGAAGGTTTGTATTGCCTGAACTTCTTGGAATTATAAATATATTTATTCTTGAAATGAACTTTTTTGGAATTCCAAAAAGTTAGGGGTATACAATCCTTCCTTAATGCATTTAAATTTATTTCCCAAAAGTTCAACTAAATATCTTAATTCTCGTAGGTGCAAGTATTTACATAAAAAATGCCGGTAATGTAGAGATCTTGTCACGTGTCGCTTGAGGTTCATGGCTTTAATGTGAAATTTAGTATGAATAATTTCTTCAATATTGTTCGTCTTGCATAAAAATATAAATACTAGGGCAAAGAAAGCAAAAGAACATACTGGTTTTTTGAGAATTCACAAACGCAGAATTCAAACAGGAAAACTTGTCTTCTACATTTCCTAGAAGCATACTATTATTTTCAGAATTATCCGATGGCTCATTATTATTGGCGTCCTCCAATACTTTTGATATTCCCACCACATCATTGATGTGAGTAGGTTGAGCGTAATAGTTTTTATGAATCCGGATATCATGTCCCATAAAGTTTGCAACCTTATCAACTTCATTTTCAGTCATCTTCATCGTTGAACACTTTGTTGCAAGCTGCTTTCGAAGTAAAGTTCCTCTTAATGATTTAGTATCTGATGCTCCGCAGATAACAGAATACTTTCTCATTAGAGCACAGACTTCTGGCACTCGTTCTGGATTGGAGCCAGGAAGGCCGAAAATGTACTTATTTCTATCTATAACTCCAGCTTCCGCCCGGTGAAGTAAAAGAATCTTTATTGCTTCCTGAACATCTGTATCAATGAGAGCTGCAACGTTCCTGCCTTTTTTACCTCTAATTTCAACCCGCAAGTATTTTTCTGCAGCCTGCTTCTGATTTTCGGTTAGCTCTGTATACAACTCATCAGTCTTACTAATTTTTTTTGAGGTATTAAAATCCTCGATGAGAAGTCGCTGCATTTCGCCTCTTCTTCGACGGTTGAAGACCAATAAATACAACACGATAACTTCAAGTAATTTTAACCATGCGGATGTTGAAAATTTTTCTTCAAGTAATCTGCAGATTTCTTTTCGTTCATTCTCGAGGTAATTCAAAAGAATTTGGATATCGGATGAACTTGGCCATTTTGTCTCCTTCTGTCTTTTAAAGGCAGCTTGAGTTTCGTTCACTTTCTTGTTCGTGAGAGCCCCAAATTTGGTATTGAAAATTGTCATAAAATCCATTACCAATTCTTTTTTTTCCTTTTCCAATATTCTTATGAACTCGCATTTCAAAATTTCACTACATTTTCGGATTGAAGTGCCTAAAGCTGTAACGTTACTTGGTGACTCATATTTTTCCGTCTCTTCGTTATATCTTGCAACAGCGTTAATGGCTTCACACACCACATCAAACTTTGAAGGGTGAAAAGCACTGGCCAAGTCCACAATGGTTGTATCAATTCCACGCAAGGCAATGACTAAACGACCAAGTAAACGCAGATGTGATCGAATCATTTCGTCTTGATGTGATTGATTATATCGTGCACTAAGAAGATTCCCATAAAGGATGATCAATCGATCGTATTTTATAATGTTAGTGACAATACTATTTTTCGTTAAAACAGGCAGAATGCGGTTCCTCATTTTCCACGAACTATCCTGATGAAAGCATTTGGCTTTTCTAGAAGCTTCTTGTAAAAGTGTCCTTGGTGGTAAATCCTTTCTGCCCGAACAGCGACGATAGTGATGTCGAAAACTATTTGTGACGTAAGTACCTTTACATCCTGGACAGTAAGTGTAATCGGCGCCAGTCTTTTCAAATTTTACCGAAGGTCTTCGTACAGGAAAAATGTAGCCAGTGTTAAAATCCTTTTCTGAGTTAAATAAAAAATCACCTTTCTTTCTTACAGCTGCGATACCTTCTCTTCGTTCCTTTGATCTCTTCGGTAAAAAAATCCATTTTTTTACAAGTTCTTCATCTGGATGAACATTTTCTAAATGACGTGCTATTTGTTGCTTTAATGATTTACAGTAATAGCAGAAATGAACTTTCCCACGGCCTTTCCCGTCATTCGCGTGATTTACTCTCAGAGTTTCCATGGCTACTGATACTTTGTTCCCTCTAGTGAAGGAAGACGAGAAGGATGTCGAAAATTCATCGGACGTATTATTTTGGGAACTTTGAGAAATGTTAGCCCGTGATATACTTTTTAAATCTTCTTCCTCAGAATCTTCCTCAGAATCTTCCTCAGAATCTTCATGATCACTGGGCAAATATTCTTCATCGGACACGTCTTCGTAGTTTTCAGAGTCCGGCTCAAGAATAGCATCTTCAGATGAGTATAATTCAGATAAATTGTATTGTTCAGCTTCAACAAAATTATCCTTATCGATGGTTTGTAACATCCTATTATTAATTGAAGGCGAAAGCCTTTCAATAGCCACAATTTTTGGAATCCCTTTAACATTTCTTGTGTTTTTTACAGACTCTCCTTCCTCGCAAATAAGAGTATGTGAATTTTCTGGTGATAATTCATTAAGTAAAGAATTCACATTAAACGAATTGTTGGGTTCTAAGACATGACTTAAAATAGAGTTATTATTTTCATCTTCTGAACTTCGTACAATTTCTGGCCTTTCTGGAGAGATAATAAACAATTCTCCTTCTACAACCGCACCTTCTACAACGGATATTTCGGAAATTTCTTTGAATTCCGAGTTTTCTTCAGTTACAGGATTCTGATGTGTTAGGTTAACTTCTTTTGAAGTAAAATCCACTTCTGTAGGCTTTTCTTCTGGACATACTTTTGAATCAAACTTCTTCTTCTCCATTTCCATCAAATCAGTCTTCTCTGTAGTTTGAAGTTCTAGTATAACACGACTTGAAGTTCGATCCACCTCTCTATTCATTGCATTTGAGTTAAACGACGGGTCCAAATTGCGAATCATCGCCACTGTTACGTTTATTGTATCTTTAATTAAAGGATAATTTAGATTGGTCAAAGAACATGGAGTCGAAGGAGCTTCTGCGTTTTCAAACTTTTCTTTAATTGTAGAAAGACTCTGAACTTTCGGTTCAATTTTCTCGGTATTCACGTCGACAATATCAGGCTTCCCTTTTCTTGTGAAATTATTTTCAAGTTCCAGTTCATCAGACTTCGTAATGAGATCCAGCTCTGCATTTATCATATTCTGGTTCAAAGATTCATCCAAAGTATGAATCATTCTCTCTCGCTCTACTTTTGTTGGAGACATCTTACTATTAAGAGCATTTGGAGTCGAATGAGTTCCTGGAATTTGAGGATTCTTTTCAGATTTAGAAAAACTTTTTTTAGTATCAGGCTCCGGATTAAACTGCAGCATATCGGACTTGTCTTCATCTAGATAAAGTTTCTTCAGGCCTAGTTTAGCTGGATCACTATCAACAACAGGTTCAGCTGAAAAGAATCAGTTACAGTATTATATTCACTTTTTATTTTTTCACATGCAGTAAAATTTAATTTAACCCTTAAAATACATCGTTGGTAAACCAATCATTAAGTGCATCGCGGGTGTCCGACACGCGAGCGACATTGAACGTTAATTACTCATCCGCTATAGAATATTTTGTTACAAAAATTTAATTCAATATAGTTCAACATATCTTTTTTAGTATACAGTGACAGGGTGTCTACTAACTGGGAAACCGGGAATTAGCCAGGAATTAAAATAAACCCGGGAAAACTGGGAATTAACCGGGAATACAAATTCCAACCGAGAATCACATTTAAAGTTTTCGAAAATGTGATTTGTTTTATTAATAGTGATAAAAGGACAAATAAATTTGAATGTTTACTGTTAAAAACATACCAAAAACACTGCGTTTGTTGTACTTATTTGTGTATTATACACTACCGGTTAGAATTTTGGGTTTTTCGATGATCGTTTAAGTTCTCCTAAATTTAATGACATCAAAGATTAAATTTTTTCTTTCAAGTAAGTCAAAAGCTAACAAAATTCTATTTAAACTGAGCCTAAAACGAAGTCACTTTGTCAATTTTTTAAGAAGATATTTCAAAAAACGTCAAATTTTAATGAAATAATTGTACAATTATAACCCTGCATTGAGCAAGTACTTAAAGTTGACGCGAAAAAGTTGGACATTTTTGAATATTGTTACTGTTGAGAAAAATATATTTATAAAATATAGGAAATAATTAGCCATGATGTTTATGCAAAAATATATTAAAATTAAAATTTATTTGATTTTTATTATGAGTTTCCTACTGATCAGGTGATATTGAACTTTTCACGTATTTTAATTACAAATTTAAACCCGTGTACAATGTAGAGAAATAATTGTACAATTATTTCAGTAAGTCTGTCAAATTCCATAGAAATTTTCCTTTAAAATGAGTCCAACAAATTTTATAAATGTTCACTATTTCGAAAGTTATTAATATTTTTATAAAACATTAAATTTTGACGTTTTTTCTGCAATGTCTTCTTAAAAAATTGACAAAGTGACTTCCTTCTAGACTCATTTCAAGCAGAATTTTGTTAGTTTTTAACTTAATTAAAAAAAAACTTAAACTTTGATGTAATTAAACTTAAGAGAACTTAAACGATCATCGAAAAATAGGTGAACCCAAAATTCTGACCGTTAGTGTATGTATATTAATAAATGAGTTTATAATTTGGAAAAATGTTTCTTTCTTTTTCACTCAAAGTTCGTAAGTTGTAAGCACAATAAATTATCAAAATATTATTTTGTTTAAATATAATAAGATATCGCAATACATAAAATTATACATAGGAAAACCTTATGTTTAATGCGCTTTATTCGTGATTCTAGTAAGAGGAAATTTGATAGTTATAGCCGGGAAATAGTCGGGAATTTGGTGGCCGAAGAATAGTAGACACCCTGAGTGAGTATTTTAATTATTTATTTATTTTAATTATGCGAAAAAAATTGTAAAAAATTTTAAAAAAGGTAGATGGCGACACATACTCATTTTTTTCAATTTAAGTAATGTTTCCGAAAGCTCAAAAATTTTTTCGGGTGTCAAACACCCAGCGATCCACTTTAAGGGTTAATATCATATAATTTTTCGAACAATTGATAGTGGAAGCGAGTGTACGCAATCTAATCTGTTTAAGACCTACATTTTTTAATTAATATATGAATTAGACCACTGATTGTAATTGTAAGACAATGTCATAAACCTTAGTCTATATATCTTTTTGAAATATAGTGTTTATATCTTCCGTACAATACAGATATGTGATTGCTCAAGGGACTACAGAGAAACTACCAGGATATTAACTGTTATATATTTCAGTTTTATATTATGCTAGAGTAAAGAAGACAAGGCCTAGAACTCTTGAAATGAATATGGAAACCTTCGATTTGAACAAAATTTAAGAATCGAAAAGTATCGAATTTTCATTTTAGCATTGTGAATGTTAAAGGTGCAAAGGATGGTTTTCATGAGGGTTGCAGAAATAAATTTCCTCGCTTTTTACAATAATTTACTACGCAGTTTATCTAGAAATATTGAAATCCTTAGAGAATGGGGTGATTTATGGTGTAAACTTCAATTTAAGTGTAATTGCACAACTCTACTTTTCATGGAAAAAATTTCAATTTTCAAATTATAGATTTAACAAATTACAAAATTTTTCCAAAAAAATGTTATATGGAAGGTGAAGAAAAATTTAAGATCTGTTACTTATTGCAGTGTTTAGAAATAATTTTCAAAATTTTTTTGCAGAAATGCCTGGAATACTTCAACTAGTAAAGATAAATCTTAAAAAGGGGTTAAATAATAGTTTAATAAGATTGCATACCTGGTATACGCTTGCATACAATTTTCGGCAGATTGCAATTCATATTTGACAAAATATTTTGTAAAGTAGCTTCAGAATCTGAAAAAATAGGTCAATTTTACATAATCATGAATACATTTTACTTTAGAATTATGAAATTAACACGTTTTTAAAGTACGGCCCATTAAAATTGAATTATTTTAGACAATTTAAATTTGCTCATATGTGGGCGTCCATATGAAAAGGGCCCTTATGGTCGATATGGGGTTATGTATAGGGCAGTATAGTCGGATGAATTCCCAACGCGAATATCTCCTAAACTAAAACCGACAATAAGGGCCCTTTTCATATGGACGCCCACATATGGTAAACACATGCCCTTAACCCCTTCGTTGACAGAAAGAATTCGACAAAAAGTGCCTAAAATGGCAGGAAAATTTTTTAACCTAAAAACCCTAGGGTTTTTGATGCACTATTGCGTCAATGCCATACAGGACACCAATTAATTCGACGCATCATTGCGTCAATGCCAACGAAGGGGTTAACATGTGCGAAAAATCGACGAAGATCGCAAACTTGTCAGCACACGCCTGAAAATAGGGAGAATCTTACTTACCACACTTTGCGATGATGTTCGCTTCACACGAACCCCAACTCCTTGTTCTCACAGTGCACATGTTTCCTTTTATTTTACTCAAAGACTTTTCATGTACTACACTAAGAACTTGATCGCAATATTTAACAAGATAAAACATTTTTCGAGATTGTGAAAAACTTGCCTACTGTAAAAGAAGACGTTGATATTGATTCGCACTTGCGAGAGATGCCATACGCCACAGCATTGTCGATGAAACACAAGACCATAGACTACGAGAAAAAAGGCGCGATCAACCCTATCCGACTCAGAGGTGAGACTCGAAGAAGTGCTCGGAGAAGTTCTCACGAGCACGAGAATATGCTCGAGAATATGCTCGGTTTTTATGTGCTCTGAGAATTTACTGAGCATTTATGAGAACTTAAAAATATTTCCATTAAGCCTCATTCTCAATCACTTTCAAGTGCCAAATATTTGCTAGTCTCTTCGTTATTAGACGTATTAGTCGTATTACGCATAATTACGTTGAATTAGAGTTTTTTACATTGCAATATTATCGGTAAGACTAAACAAGTATTTCACTGAAACTTGCAAGATAAATGTAGGTAAAAATTTATGATATGTTATTTCATTGCAGCAACTGCAATACAAATATTTACAAAATGTTTTTATTTAAGTACAGTAATGTTCAATGAAACCTTCTCTCTGTTTCCGATTGTAAACCTGTCAAGCCAACCCTGGTTTCCATAAGAACTAATGGAAACCAGGGTTGGGTTGACAGGTTTACAATCGAAAACAGAGAGAAGGCTTCATTGAACATTACTGTACGTTACATCAGTGCTTTATTTGTACCTTATTTCCAAATTTAGTTTGAAAGTTGATAGTTATTACTTTAAATAAATATTTTTTATTATTTTTGACAACATAAACTTTACTAAATGTTTATTATACTTGAAAAACATTAATAATAAATTGTAAGTGCTTTAAGTGCTCATAAATGCTCTGTAAATGCTCCGTTTAAGCTTAAATGCTGAGCATATTCTCATGAGAATTTGCTCAACGTAAATTCTCGAGCATTTAAGAACTCAACTCAACACTGCAACTTGCAGTGTTCCCAATGCAGTGTTCCCAATTCGTACCAGTTACTCAATTGCGCATGCGCCACGCTCGGTATGTGATTGGTTGCTATTCGCGCGCAGTTTAAAATGCTAAAAAATATTATTCTTATTGTTTATTATAAACAATGGTATTTTAACTTATAAAAATGTCCATTATATCGAAATTAATGAATCTTAATAAAAATAAAAATTATTCAACTGCATATTCAAGTGAGTACTAAAGGACATTTTTTTATTTACAAAACATGCATTGAATTATATTTTGTTTCTATCAAGATTCATTAATTTTGATCTAATAGACATTTTTATAAGTTTAAATGCCTTTATTTTTAATAAACAATAAAAATAATATTATTTAGCTTTTTAAACTGTGCGAAAATAGCAAAATCAAATGCCAGAGTGTGGCAAGCGTAGTTGAGAAAGGGGGACGAATTGGGAACACTGATCCGACTGCATAAAAAATGGCTGTAAATACATATTTCCACTTGAGACGTCACAAAGAAATAAATATAAATAAATATAAAACAAAACCAATACCTTCTTATTTGATGAGAATTTAAAAATAAAAAATTTTTTGCGAGGATTGGAAAATGAGGACTTAGACATTTTTTTTGTGCCCCAAATTATAAATACCACCATGTCCCCAGATATATTTTTGGAAGTAGATTGTAGCATAATTAAATATAACTTACCAAGTATTAGAAGGGTTTGATGAAATCCGGGAATCCATATAATCCAAAAACTGTCGCTTTTTGACGTAAAATGAATATTTCGATTGATAATATTCATTTTCTAAAACGCTAATATGAAAACCTAGCAGACGAAAATTGACAGGTCGGAAAAAAAGAGATGGCAAATGTTTAACACAGTTGACTTTCACCAAAGATCTCTGTTTTCAAAAATATTTTACACAGAAAAACACCGTCAATAAATAAAAAAAAACGCACTGTAAAAAAGTATTCACAAAATAAAGTATTAAAATATGAAGCGAATTTCTCAAACCAATTGGCGAAAAATAATTTTCACATATTATAAAATTCTTTGGAGAGACAGGAAGATGTAGGACAAAGATGCAAAACAATCTCACTTAGCACGAAGGGGGAATATTACTTTGCTTTGAGGACGGTAACGAGAACGAGAATATAACCGAGTACATTAACGACCGTTATGACCGAACGTTACCTCTTTTTTTGAATCTTAAATTCTGAAAAAGATTTAGCTACAGATTTTAAGTAATAAATTCTATAAAGAATTGAAAATAGCTTCAATATTTATTATAGTATATGCAGAATATTTATAATAATAATAATAATAATAAAAATAATAATAATACATAAAATACTGGAAATTTCCAGATTATTCTATCAATACGGCTGTGACTACGATTTATCAGTTTTACGTTACAATACCTATTATATTAATTAATTTTATCTTATTAAAATGTTTTACAACTACATTCATTCAAACATAGAATTGAAAATATAATATATAATATAATATAATATAATATATATAATAAATAAATTTTACAACTTTTTAAGTAAATTTATTTTAAGAAATGTAAACACGTAATTATTATACTTATATTTTATAATTACATTCATCTAACTATCCTAAAGTGCAGTCCCATGTTGGCAGAAAACGTCGGCGTAAAGTAGAAACTCATGAGAGTGAAAGAGACAAACAGATCTGTCTATCTCTGTCACTCTCATGAGTTTCTGCTTTACGCCGACATTTTCTGCCGACATGGGACTGCATCTTTACCCATATGTAAAGGTTCAAAACAATAGAAAAAATGTAATTTCTCTATATCTACTGTAACGTTGCAATTCTAATGTAAGTTACAAGTTAATAGCATATTCAGAATTTTAATGATTCAATAATTAAGATTTTATCAATCAGGAAATTTAAGAATTTGTACTTAGTCCCAATATC
>JASSRZ010034590.1:0-15353 GCA_032164315.1 Malacoctenus gilli | reverse complement strand
TGTAAGATTATTCTTTGATTGGAGAAGTAAAATACTCTTTTTCTTGAAATTGATTGACTCCATTTAATCCAATTAACAAACATGCAGGAATTCAAGGTAATAGGTAAATAAGAGAACTGAATTCCAACAATATACAGCTTACCAACTACATGAAATAGTTTATACACCTATGTCATGGGACCTTTAAGTGAAGCAAATGTCTCTTTTCACATTTAGCTCGTGTGAGATACACCACCACCAATGATATGAAAGAAAAGAAGCTGTGAATTGAAGCAACATTTTTTGCTTGTAGCCTGGAATAACATTTTTGAAAGTATGTTTAACTCAGGTTTAGCTTTAAATTGAATACAAAATTATAATTAAGTTACACTCAGGCAGTAGATTTATCTTTTTTGTCAGTGAAGTGATGATATATTGGATAACGGATAATCTATTGCACAGGCACTGGGGCAGCAATAAGTGATATATCTACAAACTTCAGCTATGATGTGCTACCACTTAATGTTATTGTATCACAAAAATATTTGACAAAATTCTTTTTTCCCAAAACATCATAACATTAAGGGGTGACAGTGATGTATTTCCAACTTTTATTTTTTTTAACCACCCTATTAATTATACAGACCTGTCCAACTATACAAACTCTACAAAAGAGTTCTTAAGGTAGCTCACCCAAATTAAATATGCATTTTTTCAAAATAATATATATCCAAAAACCATGCAGTGGTGTTCTTTATTATGTTTTCCTACTAGTGACATCAACAATTTTCACAATAGATACTTAGTAACCCGTAATTAGTCACTAATTGCTTAGTTGAAACAATGGCCCCTAGCAACGGGTTTGGCCCTTGGATACAGCCACTTATAGTTGCCAGATTTTGGAAACCTTTGGCCCAACTAATTCAGAGCAGCCTATAGATAGCTTTGAATTTGAATTACTCTCCTCTGAGGAGGTAGGAAAGTTCCTACAGTCCTCTGTATTGTACTGAGTTCTGTGCTTTGACTATCCCTGTGTTTACACGTAAACTGTGCTAATCTGGAGCCTTGTTAGTGAACAGACGAATGTTTGATAGTGACTGTATATCATCTTTATTGTCTGTGGAGTTGGTTTAACTGAAATTGGTGACAAGAAGAGGTCAGGAAAGTCTACAAACAGGAAGTTGACCAAGCCAGTGAAGCGTTGCCGCAAGCATCTCAGGGCAGTGAGGAAGGGTCTCGCTGACAAACAGGGGTCAGATGATAAACATTATGTTGCAGGCAAGTTCTGACCATGGAGCAATGTGATAATGGTGACTCAGATGGTGTTTAAGCCTGTGACATTAGTGCTGACAGTGAAACATAAACTTTAATTGCCAATTTCCAGAATTCCCGATTTTGTGAATTTTTTAAAGTTTAAAACCATTTTTCTGAAAAACCATTTGTTCAATTCTTATGAAATTTGTAGTGCTTAATCCTGGGACTATGATGTGTGGGCTGAACTAGCAATATCCTCCTAGCTGTTATGCTTTCCAAAAAACAGAAGTGTGAATATTTAATTAGCCGCGGAATTTAATAAATTAGGAAATATTCATTTGAATTATGTTTTTGTTGTAATATCAATGTATCTTTAGTTTAGGACATGGACAATACCCAAATCTACCAGGACACCAAAGTTTATAACTTAATCTATGTTGGTATTGATGATATTGCAATTCAAAGAGTTCCTGTTATATCGGGTATTGTCGGCCATCTTGAATCTAATTTGCATATTTGAGTAAAAATTTTGTGCTGAATAATTTTCAGCTAGGTCAGAGCTTTGAAATGATGTATTGGGCATGTCCATAGCTTTATTAATAAGAAATTCAGGTTTTTTGGGGTTGAGCTAACTTGACCAACATACCGACAATAAACTAAATTAAACCGATATACATAACCTACACCTAAACTATACAATAAGGCACTGGAAGTATAAGGCACACCAGCAATACCTACAAGCAGATCAAGAATTGTAAGGTCACAGGTGGACAATGGCTAACAAGTGCGAGTATAGTGCAGTGTTGAGTCATAGTGGAACATGATATATACAGGAAAGATGGGTAACAGACTGATCAAATGTTCCACAGCCTATACAACATGGCTCAGTATGGTATGGTAGTTTTTTTATACACTGGGTAGCACAAAGTGCCTCACAGAGGATAAAAGAAAACAACAAAGAGAAACAAGAAAATCAAGGTAGCCTGGCCCTCCCACCCCCCACATATATGCATACATTAGATACATTTATGTATTCACATACACGCTCACACAGATACACACACAGATACACACACACACACACACACGCGCACACACACACATTAGCACACATAGACCCCCACAAATAAACCCACTCATGCAAGCTGTCACTAAAGAGTGGTATTTTTCATCTTGAAATTTTTTTATTGTAATTTTAAAACTTATATGAACAGGCATGTGGGAATAAAATGTAAGAGGAATGCACCAAGTGCTGGAACACAGAAATGTACCCTTTATTTTATATTTTTATTTTTCTGATAAAAATCTGACCAAACATACGATTCGAATGATTGGTCGAAAGTTTGTGTCAATCATCCGTTACCTGTCAACCCCGATCCCTCCTCTCCCCTCCTTTCTCCCCCTCCCCTCTCTGTTCACCAAGTGCTTGTCTCCACACCAGTCTCATCAAGTGCTTTTCTCTACACCAGTCTCACCTAGCAGTAGAAACGACTTTCATAGTTGTGAGAAAAAAACCCAGCCTAAAATGAGCGACCAAGGCCAGCTACCGGGACAAAAAAGGACTATTGCACACAAAGTCACAGCAACAACTTGATTTGACAAGGAGCAAAACTCATGTCAATATCAGCTTTGCTTTAGAGCAATGGCAGAGAGTGATGCAACCCCCTGACCTGAAAAGAGCTGAGATGATGGCGGAATAAAGACAAAATCAAGATATTCGTAATTTTAATCACCAAGGGCCGAAAGGATTCAACAGAATTTATTGTCATTTATAAGATAATTTTATGATCGTTGCTAAAGTTTCTGGCTATCAACGAAATGCTAACTACAGGCACTGCTACTCTCATCTCTTGCTGTTTGTTTCTTTTTCTGTTCACATTTTTAAGGTGTCCTTCCTACACAGACTTAAGAAGGCAATGGGATGTAGCACTATAGAGGGAGGGTTTTGTTTCTTCCGAGTCATTCAAGCTGTGTGGTTATCATTTCATGCCTGATGATTTTGACAGGACAGGTCAGGTTGTCAGGCTTAGAGATGGTGCAACCCCATCTGTGTTCAACTTCCCATCTCATCTCCAAAGAGTATGTATGTATACTGAGAGATGTCTGCGATATTTAAAACAAAAGTTAATATCTTGACACTTTGCGAAAAACCTTCTTACCTTTAGTATTGTCAATTATAATACACTGTGGAAGACTGAGACTTTTTCTAAAGTGTTTTAGTTAAGTTATTTTTGAGTATTACACTTATATTGTATTTTATGTGTGTGTGTAGGCTGAGTGAGTGAGAGTGAAGTAAATTCAAATAAAAAAACATGTTTCTTTAATTATTAAGCTGATGCAGTTATCAATCCATCAAAATACCATAAGTCTGCCTTTGTTAAAGATTATAATATATTATTCAGCATGAAAGCACGTATTTTGAATGTGTTACAGCATCATAGATCAAAGCTTTATATTTGCTTTTTGTAACACCCCAAGCTGTGTGAAAATTGGATAAAAAGTTACAACAGTTCTGTGGTTTTGTTCTTTTTGAAAGCAGCTCAATGTTCTGAACCAAGAACATTCAGATCCCACCAACACACGTCTTTGTACTCTCTGCTCTCTCCTCTCTAAAGAACCTTCTGCAGCTGTCTGTTTGGCTGTAGAGGTAAAAGCTTCCTGCTCCATCCATCTGTGCTACACTGATTCTCTGTGAAATGTTGTTTTTTGTCCTGTTCTTTACTTTCTTTCTGTCTGTTCACTTCTGACTCATAGAAGCAAAAGTTGTCCACCTTCAGTGTGTTCTGCTGGATGTTATCACTTCTCAGAGGAACGTTTTTTTTCTTCTTCTAAACCTTCAAGGAGTTTTTTAGATGTTTTTAGATGTGGGGTTGGACTTCTGTCCAGTGTGTGTGAAATAGTGACACAGGCATACCTAACAATGTGGACTCATGTTCTCAGCCGCACCCTGCTGCTACTGTGTATGAGAAGCCCCTGCTCCATCACCACAGCAGGATGATGGTCTGTACTGCAAACTGCACACCTCCCAGCAGCACATGACGAACATCTACTTCACCATCCACACACAGACGGCCCACCGAGCTGCACGTCTTTCTGTTTCTGCTTTGACCCAGTCCACAGCACACAGGCGCCACTGCTGGGATCTACTGACTTTGCACTGATGCAGCATCAGTTACAGCCTCCCTCTCAGAAATCAGAATCAGAAATCGTTTTACTTTCGCCAAATGTACACAGGAATTTGACTTGGTAGCAGCGCTTAGAGCAATAGAATGCCAACCAATAACAAAATAGTAATAAATCGACTCCTGTTTGAGGCTGTTCCCACTATGCACTCCAGTCTGTTCTTGGTATGGGCGGAGGATGCAGGTTACTACAGAGTAATGGAGGAGGTGAGGGTGCTCTCAATGATGGTGTCATCTGCGAACTTGACCAGCTGGATGGATGAGTGGCTGGAGAGGCAGTCATTGCTGTACAGGGAGAACAGATCGCGGGAGAGAACACAACCTTGTGGAGCACCGGTGTTGGTGATGATGAGGGCCGACAGGTGGCTGCCAGCCCGTACTTGTTGCTTCCTGTTGGTGAGGCAGACAGTGAACCACTCACAGATGGGGCTAGGTACATGCAGCTGTAGCATTTTGGTGTGCAGGTGTGGGGAGAGGGAATATCGAAAATGAGGAAAAGGGGGGACAACAAACTAGAACCGACAACGCCAACTGGAGAATAATTACACAGATTCAAAATTGCACCCAGACAGATGGATTATTAATTTATATTTATTGAGTAATTGTTAAACTCTAAGAAAAGATAAAGTCAGCTACTCCCGAACAAATAGATGGAGGAATGGGAGTCACAAAAGCAACCTGGAACAGAAGTATCACTCCATGCAACTCAAACACACACCAAATCAAACATGCAAAATAAAGCAAATGACATCCAAGTCTGTTCACAGACTGTAGGAACTCCAAAATGAACCTAGCCGAGCACTTGATGTTCTTAGAGTTAAAACAAGTCCTTGTGCCAGCCCCTGAAACTGCAGCTCAGTTGGGCAGGACGTGAAAGGCTTCCAGGGAGAGGAGAACCAGGACTAAATCCCTGTAAAACGAGTCATTAATGCAATGTCCACAGGTACCTCTGAAACTATCCTCAGTTATAGATCAGACAGGGTGCACTGGCCCAATACACTTATTTCACAACCATTTGAAAAACCAAGCAGATGAACAAAAAATACAACAAAATAAAAAGCTGTGGAAAACAAGTACAAACAGTGATAACATGATATTTTCAAGTGTATAATGTTACAAGATTGCACTTCCAATCCTTTCCCAAATAGCCTGAGGAATTTTTTGTCCTTCCATTTACTAAAAATCAACATTTCATTGTTTTTTTTTTTAAATATTTTTTTACTTCAAAATTATCTTCTCTTTCCTGGGTAAAGGATCATGTCAGAGCTTGGGCTTCAGCTGGTGGAGGGACATGCTACTCTGAGTCAATTCACATTGTACATCTGCTCTCGTTTCCCCTTTTCAGCTTCAAGTGGTATTCAGGATCAACGACACCAGAGTCAAGTTGGTGTTTTTGTGTGTATGTGCGTGCATGCGTGTATGCGTATTCATTCATGTTTTGAAAAGCATCCAGTTCAGTTTGTCTTGACTGCAGTGATCTTGGTCGTCTGCTCACACCATGGAAGAGCTGCTGGATAAAAACTGACAGAGACAACAATGTGGTAAATGCCTGCATGGATATTTTTCCAGGAAATTTAAAATTGAATGTCCATACAGCTAATTAAGTTTCTTTAAAGCAGAAATTCAAACATACTGCATCTAGAAAAGAGATCCTAAGTGATGACAACACAAATCCCAAAGCCGTGGGAAAGAAAGACCTACAAAGGAAACAAATTGTATTTAAGAAAAAGAACACAACCCAAATGCATCTTTATGATATGTTGAATAATGCAATTATAATCAGCTCCATAATGCCATGATATGGAACATTGAGAAACAGGAGTGAAACAGTATCTATTAATTGTTGAAGCTGTAAAGTAAGTCATCCTATAGATTAAGTCTTTTTTTTTTCCTTTATCAAAAAAATAAAAAACTCTGGCATGCATCCTCTATTGTTAATATTTAAAAATAACTGTTCAAGTTATTAAAGCTTTTTTGTCTTAAATTTATAGTCTCAAACGACCTTAACCTAATTTACCTGAATAGAAGCACAAATCCATAACTCTCCATGACCATTCCAATGACGGGCCATCGGCACAAGACCAGAGACACACCTCCTAGGAAAAAAGTGCTACCTCGAAACTTGTGTTTCTGGAAGAAGAAGTGGCCTGTCCTCTTTAGGCCAATGATGAATGCCAACCCAGTCAAGAACAAGACCTTTAAAAAGGACAAAACATTACAAACTGTATTACACACATTTCATTTACTGTAAACAAATGTTAAAGTCTTCAAAAGGGCTGCTTGTTGTGAAATCTCTTTACCACAACAATTCGTCGTGAATTATCCTGCTGAAACTGTGGCTAAAATGCTTGGAGATTAATTTAAGAAGCTAAACATTGCAAAGAGTGAACATACTTGAAATTTTGAAAAAGCAGAGGATAAAAGGTAAAACAACAGAAGAAAAAAAAACTATAGTGAGGAAGAGAAGTCATGGAATGTGGAAAGTGCCCTGGTCATATGTTTACATATTTGTCAGGAAAGTTTCCTGTTTCTGGCTTTGATAGTTCCCATCTTTTGGTTATTTGTGTGACAGTCAAACTGACTCATGAGTGTCAGAAAAGCCAAGGTGAGGAAATACAGCTCAGATTGAATCAGTCATTTCCAAAAAGGAACACTCATTCTACAGAGTGGGTGCAACCTCAGAAAAGGACCCCAAGCAGGATCCGAGCGAAACCCCTTAAAACTTTTCTTTTGACTTTTGTTAGTTTTGAGGCCAGTTTTAATGGTTTGCAGTCATGCTGCTGGAAAGACGGTGTAGCAGACCACATAAGCTTCACTTTGTTAATGCTCCTCACTACTGTTTGTCATGATACTTCAGTGGTAAACTGTTTTTTGTTTGATTATAAGTAAATTCACGCCGTGCCTTTTCAGTGATAAACTATGAATCTCATTTTTTGTTTTACTTGTTCAACACAGTTGGAAAAAAAGTTTAAAATAACTGATCTTTTCTGCTTGTGGCCCAAACATCTTCCTTCCTTTACTTAAGATGAGTTGACTCCTTATTAAACCAATTTTATTTGATACAGAAAACAATCACCAGGAACATCCCTACTTTAAATTTAGATTACAGCTCATTCTGAGGCTACAATGAACATTGTTTTATATTTTTTTTGCAAATTTTACTCTTTCTTGAATTTATTTTCTTCTCCCTCTTTTTTGCAATATATTTTTATACCCTACAGAGCATTTGAAACGTAGTTTTGATTTCTCCATGTGTCTCGTATATGCAGCAACAATAACAACACAGCTGATCTTGACTTCCTGAACAGATGTTTATGGTCATACTCACATTCCCAAAGGCCAACAAAACAGAGTCAAAGTAGAGCAGCAGACCAAGCAGCAGGAAAAAGGAACCAAATCCCACCAGACCGATCCCAATCTCTGGAACACAAATATGCACAAGTAGTGAAGCAACAACTCAAAAGAGAAACCTTAGAACAAATTTAGTAGGATGTTTTAGTATTACTATGATGAAGTATGATAAGTGCTTAGCACCAAGAAACTTTTACAATAGTATAGATGGCTTTCTGTACCCCCACGTCATTACCCATGATTCATAACACATGTGCCATCTTGTAGGGAAACTGAAGCAAAGTGGAGAATGAAGGACAATTCACAGTGTGAACTCGTCAGCAGTACCAGATATGAATGAGAAAGTGTTATCAGGCCAGTCTAGACGCTATAATGAAGACAATGTATTTGGAAAAACTGAAGGCTAACAATAAAGAGATCCATGAGATGGACAAGACAGTGTGGGTCACATACATGGCTTCATGGAGGTTTCCTATTCCATATTATGAACTACCTTGTTTACACCCAAAGTGCAGAGATGCTAGCTGATTTGAAAGCTTACAAATCTCTGCATCCATAAAACTCTTTTGTCTGTTGACTTTTCTAGGATATAGGACCCAAGATCTGAGAGGACCCAAGATCATCAAAAACAAGAGAGTTTTGCGTGGTAAGAATTGTATTTGCAATGAGAGGAATGCTTTAATGTTTTCATTCCATCATTGAAGCTTATATTTCACCCTACTTTAGAATGTCTGATCCCAGTTTTAGGCCCGAGCTGATTGTAGAAAGTGATGGCCCCGTAATGACGGCACACTGCACTTGCAATGCAGGGATCTTACAAGTATGTTGTCATGTCGGAACACTTCTGTTCTGCAGTGAAAACATGAACAGTCACACACTGACTGAGGAGAGCACAGACTGGATGCTTCCAACTTCTGCCAACAGATTGTAACGTAAAAGAATTCAGAATGGCATGACATTGGATGACTAATCAGTCCCAAGTATTACTTTGTATCCACTCAAGGGAATTCTTCCTAATGGGTGCTATTCACGCCATAGCTGATGTCATGACTGTGTATTTTACTTTGAAAGATTTGGTGGGTTTTCCTGTCGGTGTCCAGCCAAACCAAAGACGTTTCACAGTTGCATCCATTGTTCGCACTTTAAGGAGGGAAAACAGGTAATTTACATTTTTGCCAATATGTATTGTATCACAGTACATGCACAACAATGCTGCAGTACATATAGACTGAATATCCACCATATTCTGTGTAGTTCTTACTACAGTATACTCTGTCACAGTACACCATAGGTCAGTCATGGTAATTTTTGAAGAACTGAGAGGCAGCCATCTATTGGAGGCAAGAGGCAAGTGGTGTTTGCTCACTGCTGAGCAGGAGCCTGCCTTGGTAAACCATGGTTCAGTCTCACAAAAAGGGGCCGCAACATCATTGAACACCGTGCAATCA
The DNA here is from genome assembly GCA_032164315.1 of Malacoctenus gilli. Lineage (NCBI taxonomy): Eukaryota > Metazoa > Chordata > Actinopteri > Blenniiformes > Labrisomidae > Malacoctenus > Malacoctenus gilli. Next base: position 6,139 of record JASSRZ010034590.1, on the reverse strand, counting down.
ATCAAGGTCCCGGTCAGAGGGGGGAACAACATCACTAAGTGTGCAACCGTGGCATCCTCCACTGCCATGCTATACTGGGTCCATACAACACTGCACCACTCCTTCAGTTTCAAGATCAGCTGCACAATAACATTCTCCAACAAGAAGGGGAGCCAGGGTAACCAGAGCAAGCCCAATACAGTATGTTGTCATCTTGGATAACGTGAGCTCCCATCGGGCTGCTCTGGTTCACACCTGCTTCAGTGACCACTCCAGGTTCAAGGTTCTTTTTCTGCCAGCATACTCCCCTTTTTCTGAATCCAACAGGGGAATTTTCCCAGCATGGCAGTGGAGCATTGATGACCACAACTCATACACAGTACAATTTCCTGGAGGCCATAGAGAATGCATGTGAGGATATTTCTCTGGAATCTATCCAGGGTTGGATCACACACACAAGGGGATTATTCCCATAATGTTTCCCAAAATGTATGCAGAAATGCTGAAGAAATTCTATGGCCTGACCCTGACCTGACACAAGATAATGCTGATGCCGATGCAAATGCTGATGAACCTGTTTATGTGCTCAGTCCGGAAGTGCTGTGAATAAAGCCTATTATTGACATTTTGGTGCCAGTGTGTTGAATTAATCCCTCCTGTGTTTAACAAACACTAATGCAGTCTGTGTCTTGACAGCTTGTGTGTATTGTCTGATGGCAAAGATTGATGTGGACCCAGAAGTCAGATGTTTGGACTGTTGGGTGTGAGTTTTAAACTTGTGTGTGAAGATTTGAAAACATGCTGAGTTGTTCCAAGAATTGTGCCTTAGCAATCAAGAAAAACTATAAAAACCCACAGTGCTAAAATGAGTCTCTGGCACAACCCAGAAACTAAATTCATAACACGGCCTTTCAGCAGCTCAGAGGAATGCAGTAGATACACGAAAAATATGTTAGTTTGTTGAACTCAGCAAGACCTACAAATCACACACCAACACCACACCAGAGTTAATTTGCCCCACGGCATAACTGGTGACGGCCCCAAATGTTAATACATGACACCATTCTGATTAAAGTTTGTGTGCAGATTTCTACTCCTCCAAACAGATGCTGGTCTCAAAGCTTCAAAGTTAGAGTTGCACATCGACTCTCTCTGCCAGTTCCTATGTGATGACCTGCAGTCTGTGATGAACAATGTGTGAAAAGGCTGCTGCAGGCTCATGAACCTGGCAGCAATGTGAAGCACACATCAACATGTCAATCACAACAGCATCTGTATCATGTCAACACAGTTCTACCTAAAGTTCAGCTTGTTTGGCTCATGAGTTGCCATGCTAACACAACAATATTACACACACACACACACACACACACACACACAAATGCTTGTTGGTATTGTATGCTAAGTTTCAACGGGGTTCATTGCTTGGTCTCAGTTCTGAGCACTGGGCTCAACAGTGTGTGGGGCCCATTACTGACAGCTCCTACACATGTCAGTGTTACTTATCAGTGCAACAACAAATGTCTATTGAATAGTTGTCCACTGTGGGAGCCACTATCTATCAGAGGGTTTGAGAGAAAAAAAACTCCTTTAAAGCAGGAAATGTAGGAAAAAGAAAGAGGAAAGAGAAGAACATTAATCAAATGAACATCTGATGAAGAGCAAAAACTTAGAAGTACCTTGCCTCGATGTACAAAACAGCCAGTTGCACTGATTGTATTTTACACTTCAAAAAGAAGTTTGAAGTCAGCTTGTTGAACTAATTGTGGAAATGTCACTTGTTGAAGGCAAATAGTAAAAAAGTGTCAAAGATTTAGGTTGGTCTTTTTCAAGCTCTAGTTTTTAAAACCTGAAAACCAAACTTATTCGTGGTACAATACAGGCCACAATACAGTGACGACCAACACTGTAATTGTCAGTCACTGTGTGTAATAGCACAAAACATCCACCTGGATTCCATTAAAGTTCTCAGTGATTTTAAATGTCTAATTCATCTACATTCAACAACATGTTTTCACTGGCCTTCTCAGCCAGCTCTGACTTGAAAATACAGAAATTTCCCACAGTTTTTTAAGCTTTAAAGAAGGTTTCTCCTCAATATTTCATCTGAATGGAAAAAAACTTACTCTGAAGTTCTGTTAAATCCACCATGGTCCAAGAATTGTGGATGACTTTCTAACTCTTGTATGCCTCTACTGTTTCTTTCTTTTAGTAGGAAATGCCTACATGTCTCAACTTTAACCTTTGTGCACTGACGTTGTCCCCATGTGAGGTAAACATTAACCAAATACCAGGGTGAAGGGTTGGCCTGCTGACTGATCTCATCAACGGCCAGTGATTTGCGAGTCACAAATTTGGGACTCGAATCTTGTGAGTCACTTCACTGATTTGGGACTCACAAGTCATCATCTCCATTAACTCATTCACTGACTCATTCATGCTACAGCTAACTGACTAGCTGCTAAGACGAGAACAGACAACATTCCACTGCTGACAGGCTGCTCTTCTAACTACAGTTGTATTGACATATAAATTTATTAGCTGTATGAGTCTTGTGGAAAACATTGAACCTTTATTTTTTCTTGACAGATTTTCTCGATTTCTAAGGCACAATTCCTAGAACAGCTCACAATTTTTTCCAAATCCTCACACACAAGTTTAAAAACTCCCACTTTGCACTGTTGGGTGTTTGTCAACACCCAACAGTGCAAACATCTAACTTCTGGGTCCACATCAATCTTTAACTTTAGACAATAAACACAACCCATCAAAACACTGACTACATTAGTGTTTGTTACACACAGGAGGGATTAATTCAACACATTGCCACTAAAATGTCAACAAAAGGCTTTTTTTCACAGCACTTCCAGTTTTAGCACATCTACAGGTTCATCAGCATCCGCATCAATATCAGCATAATCTTGTCTCAGGTCAGGGTCTGGCCATAATATTTCTTCAGCATTACACATTATGGGAAACATTACAGGAAACATCCCCCTGTGTGTCTGATCCAACCCTGGATAGATTCCAGGGAAATATCCTCACAGGCATTCACAATTGCCTCTGGGAGATTGTGCTGTGTGTATGGGTTGTGGTCATGTGTGTGTTGAGGCTCCACCACCATGCTGAGAAAAATCCCTCTATTGGATTCAGAAAAGGGGAGTTTGCTGGCAGAAAAAGGACCCTGAACCTGGGGTGGTCACTGAACCAGGTGTGAACCAGAGCAGCCCGATGGAACGTATTGGGCTTGCTCTGGTTACCCTGGCTCCCTTTCTTGTTGGAGAATGTTATTGTGCAGCTGATCTAGAAACTGAAGAAGTGGTGCAGTGTTTTATGGACCCAATATAGCATGGTGGTGGAGGATGCCACGGTTGCTAATGACTTCACACATGGTGATGTAGCTTCCCCCTCTGACTGGGATCTTGGATTATTGCACGGTGTCCAATGATGTTGCGGCCTCTTTTTGTGAGATTGAACTATGGTTTACTGAGGCAGGCTCCTGCTCAGCAGTGAGCAAATGCCGCTTGCCTCTTGCCTCCAATTGATGGCTGCCTCTCAGTTCTTCAAAAATTGCCATGAATGACCTATGGTTTACTGTGGCACAGTATACTGTAGTGAAAACTACACAGCATACGGTGGATATTCAGTCTATAAGTACTACAGCATTGCTGTGAATATACTGCGATACATCATATCGTGGTGTTGATGCAAATTACCTGTTTTCCCTCCTGACAGTACAAAAAATGGATGCAACTGTGAAATGTCTTAGGTTTGGCTGGACTAATTGCCAGCTTCATTCATTGTCCTCCCATGTACATTATAAACAACAGTGGCATGGATTTCAACAGAAAATTACTTGTCTTAGCTGTCCTCTACCTCTGTCTCTTCCTATTGCTCTCTCTTGTCTCTCAATCTCTGCTTGGTTTTAATGTTACTTTCAAATTTTGACTAATGAGGGAGAAAAAGTGAGTTTCTACCTTTTTACAACCCTTTATTTCATATTTGAAACAAAGTTTGAAATTTCCCCACAGATGAAATCTGTTTTTTTAATGCAAGGCTTTGTGAACAAATCAAACACATCAGTGGCTGCCTCCTTAACATTCCTACACAACAAATATTGTTTCGAGTGCTTGAAATGACAAAAACTCTGAGCACACTGACTTTGATGAAAGAGGACAGATTTTCCTCTGGTGTTAATACAAAATAGAGCCATGGTGCTCATTTCCCGCTGTACATTTTTACCAACTCTGTTTGATGCTTGAATGTGTTGAGTTTTTTTGGAGGGGGGGGGGGGTGATGTTCATCAATGGTGAGGTCCTACATGTCTGAAATAGTGTCAAGATTTCTAGCTCTGTCAAGAATCATCATTTTTAGATCTAATCAGCACTGCAATATGAGACAAACTTAACCAGTAGGTTTGCTATCTGCTGACGCTACTTTGGAGTCCTTCCTCCAATAAACTGCAAACTTAAGGGAGGAAAATGTCTGAAGGATCTATTTGTGAACACACATGTTTTTATTTGCAAAATGATCTTGTAATGATTCCTCTTCATTGAATAATTTCTTCAGTTGTTTACAACAGTAGTGCTACTTGGTATGTATCATGATAGCATCACTGATGATGTGCCCCAGTTACGCATCAGGGGACGCTTCATTACAATTGTCATACTCAGGAAACCAGAGACCACCAGGAAGAGTCTGGTTGACAAAGAGGAGTTTAATGACCTCTAAAGGGAAAGACAACAGCTTGGAAAGAGTGCTTGTCCACCGATGGAATGAAGAAGAAAGGCAAGGAGTGACTGCAAGCACTCAACACACCTAGGGAGGCAGAGGAGGAGCTGAGCCAAGGAGTCAGAGGATGGCCTGGTCCCAGGCCACTCATCTGACACAGATGCAGAGATTTGAGGAGGAGGCTTATAAGGCGCTGTACATGACAGCAACCGATGTCCCACCCCGTAAGACCCACACATGACATTCTGCAATTTTAATTGGACAAGCAGGCTTTCATGTGATCAGCTCTGATGAGAAAAAGATGCTCAGAAAAATGCCCAAACTCATGCTGCTTTGACTATCAGCGAGGCAGAACTGGATGAGGACTGAACTAAGACTTTCAAAGAAGGTAAAAAAGCTCACAAGAACATGTGTGTTCACCAGGTTTCTGGTACTTTAAATTTGGATTATTTCCTTCCAGGATCTTTGGAAGTCCTTTTTTTTTTTTGTTTTGTTTATTTTACTTTTTAGTTTTCACTGTGCAAAGCAGTTCCTCCCCAGCTGCACGCAAAAAGCCACCTCGGACACTTAGAAATGTCTGCTCTGCTGCCTGAAAAAGCTTGTCAGGGGTTCCTGGTGGTTTGGTGGCTGAACTGGCTGTACTTTCATCTCAATACTGCTGTGCTTTATTCTTTCTTTCTCTCTCCCTCCCTCTCTCCTGTCATATGTGCACTCTGTCTGTCTGTCTGTCTGTCCGTCCGTCCGTCCGTCCGTCCGTCCGTCCGTCTGTCTGTCCCCGCACAAGTTTGACTGGTTGCCCAGATGCAGTGTGTTGTATGGATCCAACATAAGAGTTGTGTCATGCACCAATCAAAAGCTCTCAATCTCAGCTTCTTGGAACCACTTGAAATTTCTAGACCTGATTCTGAAAAAAGCTGGTGCAATGGTTTTATGCCGACACAACAGTTTTAAGGTCTGATGTGAAGGAAATTGATAAATGTCAAGATTATTTTCGAGGTTCATTCAAACAAAGGACCAGAGTGTCATGTTGATAGAGCCAATGCATTTGCTGTCTTTGTTTCCCAAATGATTTGATATGTTAAAACTAGACAGAGCTGCTTTATTTAACCCCTATATATCCTAGGAAAGCTCACGAAAAGTGGCAGGTACAGTACAGACCAAAAGTTTGGACTCACCTTCTCATTCAATGAGTTTCCTTTATTTTCATGACTATTGACATAGTAGATTCACACTGAAGGCATCAAAACTATGAATTAACACATGTGGAATTCTATACTTAACAAAATAGTGTAAAACAACTGAAAATATGTCTTATTTTCTAGGTTCTTCAAAGTAGCCACCTTTTGCTTTGTTTACTGCTTTGCACACACTCTGCATTCTCTTGATGAGCTTCAAGAGGTAGTCACCTGAAATGGTTTTCACTTCACAG
>JASSRZ010034589.1:2432-15361 GCA_032164315.1 Malacoctenus gilli | reverse complement strand
ACAGCGGCTTCAACCAACACTGTTAAACAGAGCCACCCCCCCCCCCCCCCACACACACACACACACACACTCTGCCCTCAGGAACATCCTCTCACTTATGACAAAAGCTGGCAAAGGTCACCACCGTGCATGTTGTGACTGTTGTTGAACTCTTTGGGTTTGTGTCGCTTTGTGCGTTGCTGCATCTCGTCCGTGCCGTGACGTCACTCTCCTGCTTTCATCCGCAACTCTTTCATCTTTCAAAGTGAAACGTCACCAAGTGCCCGATTCCTGAGGAAAACACTTGAAATAAAACTATTTTCTGAATAAATAATCAAAAAACGATGCTTGAAAGTTTCGAATAATGAAAAAATGCAACATGCAAAACAAGCAACGAGTCGTTTCGACGCTGATTAAACAGGAGAAACTGAGGCTGCGGAGAGGAGCCGTGAAGCGTGACTGTCCACACTGCCCCCTGCTGGACGGCAGCTGCTACTGCTCCTCCGCGCAGTGAAGCCTTCCTGAAAACGGACGAAAAACTTAAAAATTGACGGTTCAAAAGTTAAAGATTATTCAATTCTCCTTAATCTTTTCAGGTGCTATATGGAGAAGAAAAAAAACCCTTAGATTTATATTTTATGATTTGATTTTAAAGGCAAAAAAAATGAAAAACAAACAATATGGAAAGCAGAAACTAGGTTACCCGCAAAAACCGCTGACAGAAACAGGAAGGAAACGATCCAAGTGTAACAGAAAACCGCTACAAATAAACGTGAACAAGCGCCAATAAATTTAAATAAATAAATAAATAAATAAATAAATAAATAAATAAATAAATAAATAAATAAATAGGGGGAACAAATTATTTTTAAACGTTCAAATTTTAAAAAAAATAAATCACAAAATGGTGACACAAAACGTAAAATATTCATTTAATTTAATTTAACTCTCCAATTATTAGAAATCAGTTGCAACCTTTTAAATGGTTGAAACTCAGCCAGATAAAAAAAAAAAATTAGCACACACACACACACACACACACACACACACGCACGCACGCACACTTCAGAAATTTCTCCTCTGTGACAAAGCGAAGTGGGCCGAAAAGTCACGCATGCGCAGATCGGCGTGTCCCCCGTCAGGCTGCAGTGCATAGATTGAACCGCCTGAGGGCGCTGAGTGAGAGTCTGCCGGCAGGCGTGCGACTTATTTTCACTTTTCATTTGACAATCAGTTAAAAATAGCAGGAAGGAGTCAAACTACGGTTCAGCTGACAGTGAGCGTGAGTGAATTCATATCTAATGGCCCCAATTTACCTACTGTGTGTGTGTGTTTAAGCTTCTTTTGGAAACTCCCGAGCAGTTCTTATGGGTTTTTTTTTTTTACCTGCGATGTCATCCTGAAAGTTGATTTCTGACACGCTGTGAATTCCTGACAAACTTTCTGTTTTCTTCTGTTTGTTTTTGATCGTCAGTATAAAAAAAAAACTCCTCTCTAAATGAGTCGTCGTTCGTCGAGTCGCTTCGCAAAGCTGCTCGAACCCTCAGAGCCCTAACATGACGAGTCTAAGAAGTCACATGACTGGACAGAAGGGAGGGTGTGTGTGTGTGTGTGTGTGTGTGTGTGTGACAGTAGACAAAGGCCAAGAGGAGGAAGGCGAAAAAGGTTCCTTTAAAACAGAAATTAGAGCAAAGAAGCATTTTTGTCGGATGTCTGGAGGTGAATTTGTTCCAAACGTTGCTGACTGAAGATCAGCAAACGGACCGGAGGAAACGAGCGGCGACAAAAGCGGCGAGCCGCCGCAACGACCGGCGGCTTTGATCAGAGACGTCTGAAAGGTCGCTGACGCGTTCAGAGACTCGTCGGTTTGCTCTCATGATCTTTGTCATCACAACATCTTCCTCCTGCCGTCCAGCAAGTTGACTGGGTGACCTTTAGCGCTGCTGTGAACGCGCTGACATTAAACACAGCACGCCTGTACACCTACACGCTCTGCAGCAGCTTCTCGCCGCCGCCGCCGCCGCCGCCGCCGCCGCCGCCACTTTCCAGCAGCGTCCGTCAGAGTCAAGTTTAGATTAGATTTAATTCGTCCCACAGGAGGAAATTGCAATTTTTACAGCAGCAAGGACACAAAGAAGTGTGTAAAATACACACATAGAACAAAGAATGCAGTATATAGTATATATAAAAGAGCAGGAAGTATGTACAAGAAGAATAAGTAGAAAAATAGAATCGATTAATCTGAATAAATATGAATTTATTCTTTTAAGCTGATGATTTGTTCGTTTTCCAAAATATTTTTCACTTTTTTTGAAAATTTTAATTTATTCATTTGTTTATTATCGTTTCTTTTTTGTGCCTCCAATGATTTTAAATGTATTTATTTTTATCAGTCCCCTAAAATCATTTCTCCATCTTAGCGACTTATTTTAAATTTTTACATATTTTTATTGTTATTTTTGCAGCATTATTTTTTTTTTTAAGTCAGTTAATAATTTTTTTCAAATTTTTTTTTCAAATTATTTTTTGCAAAAAGTTTTAGGTTTTCATGTTTTTTTCCCTATTTTTATTTATTTGTTCAGTCCAAATTTTTGTAAACTCGTTTAAACATTTTTTCTGCTCTCACACCTTTTGTTTGTTTGTTTGTTTAGTGCTGCTTTGTTGTTTTCGCTGTCGCAGCGTGGGGTCACTTTGTTCGTCCCGCTCTTCACTCCGTCCTCCGGACGTCTCGGCGTTCAACACACGGTGACGCGTTCGATGTCGGCAGCTGATGAAGAAACTTCTCGCCGTCTCTCTGACTGAAGGAAGCTGCGTGTGATCGGCGCTCGACGGCGCTCAGCAACAGCAGCAGCAGCAGTTTCGAACGTTTTCCACCTTTGCTTCAGTTTCCTGTCTGAATTGCGTCTCCGTCAGGCTCCGTTTTTTTGCATATTCATCGCTGAGGTGTGAACGTTGTGGGGATGCGCGCGCGCACAAAACCCACATCCTGTGGTCACACCACCTGCCATGACGCCTTCGCTGTCGCAGCATCGCCGCGTTCCACTCGGCGCTCTCACGCAGCCTCGGCGCATCACGGGCGCCGCGCGACTCAGGCTTCCCCGCCGCGACGGTTCGACGAGGTGAGACGCCGACTCTTCTTCGCAGAGAAATGCCGCGTCTCGCGGTTCGCTTCGGGACTTCGCCGTCGATCCGCGAGCTGACGGTGGCGCAAAGGTGGTGACGGTTCTTCATCCGGTGTGGTTCTTCAGGCGTTGGTTTGGGGGGGGTTTGAACCGGCGACCTCGGGGTCGGGACCACCTGAGCCTCCGTCCGTCCAGCGTCTTCTCTGAGGTTTTCCGTTTGCGTCGCTGCTCCGGCTCAGTCGAGAGTCTCTCCGCCGCCGCCGCTGGCTGGAGGTGCAGGTGGAGCCCGGTGGTTCCTCCGGCGGGTACCGGTATCGTCACAGGAACTGGAGGAGTACCGGACGGCCGCGAGCAGGAACTTCTGGAGGCGACAGGCGGGTGGAGGAGACACCGCGGAGGAGGTCCGCACAGACCATCGGACGGCTCTCAGCCTCGGTCCCAAAGTCCCCGTCAGGGAACTAAAAGGTTCCCGGAACATTGTTGGATCAACTTCTCGCTCCATGTTTGTTGTCGGACGAGGAAAACGAGTGCTGGGAGTTTACGGGGGTCTCGTCAGGACCGACTCGTCTCGTCCTCGGTCCTGTCGGTGGTTTGGACGGACGCTGAGTCCAGGACCGAAAGCGGTGAGGACGGTGTGGCGGTCGAGACCCCTGAAGGTCCCAGACCGCCGAGAGTGAAGGACACCCGGTCAGACAGGAAGTAAAGACCTGCCCATCGAGGTCTCGGCCGAGTACAAGTACTTCGAGTACTGCTCTCCGTTCGCGCCCGTCGTGCCGCTCAGAAGGAAATTCCTTCTCTTCTGTTTTCTGTTTTCATTCTTGACGCTCGCCGTCTATCTTTAGATCCGGCAGCTGCCTCGTTTCCTGCCCGTGGTCCTCATGGCTGCTGAACCCGTGCTCCACCTGCTCCTGTGGGGCCTTCTAGCCGTTTCTGTTCCCGGAGGTGAGTCGTCTCCTCAGCAGAAAAACCCCCGAAGGGGATTCCTCCCGACGGCCGCGCTCGGCCTCCGAACGCAACGCTACGCCCTCGTTTTATCTCCGGAAAAAAAACACGAAATACGCGAAATTACGAACGTCCGACGGACGTTTGGCTCCGGAACCAACCGGTCAAAAACCCAACAAGCTGCAGCTGGTAGAAAAAGCTCCAAACCGTCGTTATCTATCGTCTGTGAAACGACTCCGATCCGCTGAACCCTGCTTCAGAAATTAAAACTGGTAAAAACGTCTAAATCCTGTCGTGAGTTTCACGTTTCCATCTCTCATCTTTCTTCTTGATCTCACGTACGACTCATTTCTCTCTTCATCGTTTTATGATTCTTTCAGTCTCGCTTTTTTAACGTATCATTCAAATGTCTCGGAAGCGTTCTTACCTTGTCCGACGTTCGGGCCACGCCCCCACCTAACGCCGCCGTCTCGTCCTCCATGTTTCCGGCAGCGCTCGCCTCCTGGTGCAACGTCAGCTGCGCCACCGACTACAGGAAGTGGATCAACTGCTCGTGTTCGGACGTCCCGCTGACGGACCGCGTCCTCGTCCACGTCACCTGCCGGTAAAACGCCGCCGAGGCCCCCGGCCGTCACCTGGCGGAAGCAATTCCTTCTCTGACCACCAGGAGGCCGTGTGACCTCGCCTTTGAGGTCCATGTGTAGTTGGGAGGAGAAACAGGAAGACAGGAAGTGAAGCTATGTTTCGTTACTCACTGATCTGCCCCGCCCCCTGAATCTGCCCCGCCCCCTGAACCGGCCCCGCCCATTATAGAAAAGGTGTCTTGCTGGTCAATATAATTCAAAAACACACTCGGTTATCATTTGTCCAAATGTTGTTGCCGTAGGACGACTCAAAGACGGAAAACAAACGAAACTACAAGTTCAATAAACTACAAAAGTCTTTTTTTTTGATCGGAGGACTTCAAAACATTCAGGGAAACTATGGTAACGATGCTAAAAGCTACCTGTGCTAACGTGCTTCCTGTTTGTTCCGTCGACGTTCACACTGAGCGAACTAAGCAGCGTTTGGATCACTTTGGTCCGACGTTCGTTTTGCGCTCGATTCGAGCGCCGCCGTTTCGCCGTTGACGCTGCGATTCTGTGACGCAGCGACGAGGATCTGACCGTGAGCGGCGCCTGCCACATCGCGCCCCCGCGCTCCCGGTGCTCCATGCTTCTGGAGGACCTGTCCGCCGCCGCGTCCGTCGGGACCACGTGCACGACCGACGTCAGCAAACAGGGGGGCGGCGGCGGCGGCGACGCCAACGAGACGTTCAGCTGGGAGCTGGAAGACATGGGTGAGTCCCAACGGTGTCCTGACCAATATGGCCGCCAGCAGGAGGCGGTCTTCCCCTCCGTGCGGTCGGAGCGCGTGTCGAGTGACGCTTCTGCTCCCGTGGGACAGTGAAACCGGCGCCTCCGTACGACGTCCGTGTGGCGAGCGCCGAGCTGGCCTACCAGATAACGTGGAGCGCCGACGGCGTCGACAGCGCCGACACGCTCACCTTCAGGGTCCGCCTCAAAGCGAGGAGCGGCGGGCCGCAGGTGAGCTGACGTCACACAGACACGCCTCGCCGTATGCAAACGGGGGCGCTCGTTACCGCGACAACTGTTTTAAAGACGCAGGAACAGAGAAGTTCCTCGCTTTTCAAAGTAAAAGCCCCCGATAATAATAATCTTTGACTCTGAGATTCGGGGTCTTAAAAGTCCGACTCGTTCCGCGATCGACGCGAGTTCAGCGTCAACGTGTTGTCCTCCAACAGGAAGTGGCTCGCTTGATCCCGGTGGGGGGGCGGAGCCTCCTGCTGGACCACCAATGGCTGCGGCCCGGTGTGGAGTACGTCGCCGACGTCCAGTCCAAGATGACCCCAGAGAACGTCTACCGGGGCCCGTGGAGCGAGTGGAGCCCGGCGGCGGCGTGGAAAACGCCCGCCGCTGAAGGTGAGGCGGCGTGGAAAACGCCCGCCGCTGAAGGTGAGGCGGCTCAGGTGCTCCGCCCACCTGGGGCAGCTTTTATTTTGAAGGCTCCTGTTTGCCGTCACCGTGACGTCGCAGCGCGTCTCTGTCGGTTCGTTTACGTGCCGTTCGCTTTTCCCCAGCAGGGCTCGGCGGCGCCTGGTGGTTCGTCTCGCTGCCCGTCGTCCTCGTCCTCGCCGTCCTGCTGCTGGGCTACTTACACAAACCGTGAGTTCCTCCGACGCGCCTTCCAAAATAAAAGCCTGAGCCGTCGCGACTCGTCCGTCCCGCTCGCCTCCGACAGGCGGCAGCAGGTTTGAGGTCAGCGACGCGTTCGCCTGCCGGTAAACTTCTCACAGCTTCCACTGAACTTTTACTGGCATCGCCTCCCACACGCTGAGAAACCGCCGCCGCCGCCATGAGCTGCAGCAGCAGCAGCGGCGGCGGCGGCGGCGCTCTGCACTCAGTCAGGACATCCTGCGAACGCTCATTAATATGCAGTGACAGAAACCAGAGAGGCTCCGATCTGTTTCCTGTCAGGAGGAGTCCTCAGCGAGGCTCCGCAGGAAGGAGCAAAGAGAGTCAGTCAGTCAGAGGGTGAACGGATGAACGGATGAAGGGCCTCCGTCTTCCAGAGTCGCAGGGACGAAGGAGGGACGACCTCCTCCTCCACTAACGCCTCTTCCTTCCTTCCTTCCGTCCTTCCTTCCTTCCTTCCTTCCAGATGTTGGCAGAAGAAGCTCCGTCTCGTCTCGTTCGTCCCGAACCCCGACAAGTTTTTCCAGCCGCTTTACATAAAACATCAAGGAAACTTCGGGGTGAGAGAATCCACTCCTGAATGCCTGTGTGTGTTTGTGTGTGCGTCACTTCCACTTGAGTCCAGCAGGGGGAGCCAGACAGAGGGGGGGGGGCTTTTGAGTCCCCCCTGTGTGGGGACTTCCCCTCCTCCTCCTCCTCAGATGACGCTGATGAGTCAGTTTCAGTCCCACTGTGATGGAAAGTGGCGCCGGGGTGTTTTGTCGTTTCACCTCAGGGGGCTCAAAGGGAGGAAATTCTCACTAACGCTCCTCTTCGCCGTTATCATCATCTGTGCTTCCCCTCATTTAAATTCTTCTGTCGGAACCAAACAAGTGACTCATTCAGTCACTCAGTGAGAGAAAAGCGAACAGAGAAGAAGAAAAAAAGAAAAAAAGAAAAAAAAAAAGAAAAAAATTTAATTAATGATAAAAATAATTAAAAAGTCAAAAGATAATTCTAATAAAATTAGAAAAAAAAGATAAAAGTGGCGTAAAAAAACAAACAACTTATACACACTTTTAGTCCTCAGTAGCCACTAGAGGGCCAGTAACCCAAAACTGGGCAAAACTAAAGGTAAAATTGAGGAATCATCTTTCCATTATTATTATTATCATTATTATTATTATTATTATTATTATTATTACTATTATTATCATCGTTGTCATTATTATTACTATTATTATTATTACTTTTATTATTGTTATCATTACTAATATATTATTATTATTATTATTATATTACTACTACAATTATTATTATATTGTTGTTATTATTATTACTACTACTATTATTATTATTATTATTACTATTATTATTATTATTATTATTATTATTATCATCACTATTTTATTACTTCAAATCAAACTCAAAAGAAAAATAAAACAATGAGAATCCCTTCAAAAAACTAAAATAATCTCTTGATAGTTAACTAGTTGCTGTAAACATAAACCGACCATGAAGCCTCCACATGCAACTACCAACATCCACCAGAAGAGGGCGGCGCTGCTACCATTTAAACCGTGCGAGAGGCTGAAAGAGAGAAAAAGTCAAACTCAAACGGATGTTTACGTCCCATTTAAAGTCACTTCAACCTGGAAACAGACTGACGTCGAGTGAACCAAAGCTGACGCAAATGCTGCTGTTAATTTGACAAGTTTCCTGCTTCAAAATCTGACAAAATGGACCTCAAAACTTAGACAGTCAGTAAAAAAAACGTGTGTGTGTGTGTGTGTGAGTGTGTGTCCACCCCAACAACACAAATGTCTGAACTTCCAGATCTGTGAATTGACTTAGCAGCAGCAGCGTCGACAGAGACAGCAGCTCTGCAGCTCTCCAGCAGCTCTTTGTTGATGAAGCTGAAGGCTGAAAAAATACTCAACTCATGAGAGTATTTAGTTACTCCTACTCTGCTGGTGAAGGCAGCGAAGTAACTGCGCTTCTCGGACCCGTGTCCGTTGCAGGACTGGGTGAAACCGGCGTTCGGCGAGTACGATTACGTCGGGGCGGGTCCCGCCGAGAAGCAGCCCGACGTCCTGCGCTGGAGCGACGAGAAGCGGCGCCACAGCGAGGGCGGCGAGCCGCCGCACGGCCTCGCCCTGCTGCAGGCGCTGGGCTCCGAGCTGCCGGAGGGCGCCGACCGCTCCACCGGACACGTCTCCATCCTCACCGTCACGCTGTCCGGGGACGACTGGGAGGAGGACGGCGGCTCCCTCGCCGGCGAGAGCTTCGGCTCGTTGGAGGACGACGCCCCCTCCGAGCGCGCCGGCTTCGGGCCGGACGAGCCGCCGCCGCCGCTGCCGCCGACGGTCGCGTCCGGCCGGCAGAGCGGCGCCGCGCACCAGCAGGGAAACCGCGCCTTCGGACAGCTGCCCGAGGAGGAGGAGGAGGAGCCGCGCGCGGGCGCCATGGAGCCCGAAAGGGCCTCGCTCCACTCGCTGGCGTCCAGCGGGCAGTCGGAGGACGGCTACCCGCGCGTGGACCTGGACACCATCGACAGCGGCTTCGGGGACTGCGGCAGCCCGCCGGCCAGCGGCGGCGAGCCGGCGCACTCGCAGTTCTTCCAGCAGCCGCATTCCAACTACGTCAAGCAGTGGATGATCGGCGGCAGCGAGCGGGAGGAAGCGCCGCAGCCGGACGCGGCGCAGGACGCCGGCTGACCTAACGCTCACTGCCGAGACTCGGCACCATCACCTCCATCCGCGGCGGCTAACGCTCATCACTGCTCCTGAGGAATGCTGCTAAACAGTGGAGTGACTTCGTGGTGAACATCCGCCATGTTGCTGCGAGAAGGACTGATTCGATTCAGCATTAGCAAGCAAGAGTTCAGGGAAGAACTGATTTCTGCAAACGGATATTGACTGAATGCTAATGCTAATGGCGACTGCGCGTGAAATATGAAACACTAGTCGGACTGAAAACGACAAATGAAGACGTTTTTGGTCATCTGCCCCCCCCCCCAAAAATCAGCACCATGCTAAGGAAGCTACTAATGCTAATCGCAGCTACTGCCAATGCCAAGCTAGTTGCTGCTGTCAGGAGGACTGAGCTGTTTCAGGAATGCTTACATGCTAATCTAATGAATGAAAATTTGCTAAACTAATGCTAACGCGAACAGTGCTGCAATTTTAAACAGCTTTTCTTGCTAATGCTAATGTCAGACAGGTTAAACATTTCTCATGTTTCTGTCAGGTGGGCTCAGAGTGTTCTAGAAAAACAAGGCATGTTCTCTCTGGTAAACAGGAGTTAGGCAAAATAGTCATGTTTGTGATCCTCACTGGAAGCTAATGCTAACTGACAGATAGATATTAGCTTCAGTGGTTGAAGTACAAGCATTTTTGGGGGTCATGAATGGAGCAATGTGAAGCTAAGAAGGCTCCCAATGTTAATCACAGCTAATGCTGATCGAAGCTTCTGCTGAAACACATCCAGTGCTAATGCTAAAGCTAACAGTCTACTCAGAGAGCGGCAACGGAACTTGGAAATGATCCTTTTTAACTGTTTTTCAATGACAATCTTTCTTTCAGGCTACTAATGCTCATCAAAGCTATGCTGGCTACACGTTAGTACTGACCTTACAGCTGCACAGTCAGTGATGGTCAGAGCAGGAAATTTCAGTTGTCCTTTCAAAATAAATGTGTGTTTGCAGCTGATTCAAAGGCTTGAAGTGACAGCTGTTGATGGCCAGTAACACTGGGCTTTTACTTTGAAAATAAAAGCCAGTCTCATGCAACGTTGACACTCTGAGCGTTGGTTATTGCCGTGCATTTTGTCTTGTTTCAAAGACAGAATCAGAATCTGCTACGTTCCAACTCTTCCTTACGATACCAACGACTGTCCCCTGTTTGGACCCTGGATTGTATCCTGGACTTATGTCCCTCAGTGTGTCCTGTCCTCATCATGTCCCTAAGTGTGTCCTATCCTCATACTGTCCCTAAGTGTGTCCTCATCATGTCCTGTTCATGTCCCTCAGTGTGTCCTGTCCTTATTTTGTCCCTAAGTGTGTCCTATCCTCATCCTGTTCCTCAGTGTGTCCTGTCCTCATACTGTCCCTAAGTATGTCCTCATCATGTCCTGTTCATGTCCCTTAGTGTGTCCTGTCCTCATATCGTCCTTCAGTGTGTCCTCATACTGTCCCTAAGTGTGTCCTGTCCTCACAGTGTCCCTCAGTGTGTCCTATCCTCATCCTGTCCCTCAGTGTGTCCTGTCCTCATAGTGTCCCTCAGTGTGTCCTATCCTCACCCTG
Source organism: Malacoctenus gilli (assembly GCA_032164315.1). NCBI lineage: Eukaryota > Metazoa > Chordata > Actinopteri > Blenniiformes > Labrisomidae > Malacoctenus > Malacoctenus gilli. The sequence continues at coordinate 4,781 of JASSRZ010034589.1, read as the reverse complement.
TCCCTAAGTGTGTCCTGTCCTCATAGTGTCCCTCAGTGTGTCCTATCCTCATCCTGTCCCTCAGTGTGTCCTGTCCTCATACTGTCCCTAAGTGTGTCCTCATCATGTCCTGTTCATGTCCCTCAGTGTGTCCTGTCCTTATCATGTCCCTTATTGTGTCCTGTCCTCATATCGTCCTTCAGTGTGTCCTCATACTGTCCCTAAGTATGTCCTGTCCTCATACTGTCTCTAAGTGTGTCCTGTCCTCATAGTGTCCCTCAGTGTGTCCTCATCATGTCCCTTAGTGTGTCCTGTCCTCATATAATCCTTCAGTTTGTCCTCATCATGTCCCTCAGTGTGCCCTGTCCTCATCATGTCCCTCAGTGTGCCCTGTCCTCATCATGTCCCTTAGTGTGTCCTGTCCTCATCATGTCCTTCACTGTGTCCTCATACTGTCCCCAAGTGTGTCCTGTCCTCATCATGTCCCTCAGTAACGGCCGTTACATTCCTTAAAACCGAGGAGCATCGCGCACCGACCTTAAAAGTACGGGTTACCCAGAATGCATTGCGTTATTTACAGTTAAAAAGAAACGACGAGTTACAAATGTATTTTCTTTGTTAATAGAGATACAAATGTTACAAAAAACATGGTATTCTCTTAGTTTAGGCCCGTGTCATGGATTAGTTACCTCATTGTTGCTTAAGTTTTATTTTAAGATCTTTTGTCAATGGCGGCCTGCAGCGGCAACTGTCGCTGTCGTTGCTATGGCAACGGCTTCTTCTTCTTCTTCTGACTTGACAGACTCAACGCGGCTTTGGCGCAACGCTGCCCCCTATCGACCGAGGAAGTAGCTGCATTTAAGGAGTGTCCCGTTCCTACTCGTTCACACTTGGTTTTGAGGGTCAAGACTGAGGGTCAAGATTGAGGATCAAGACTGAGGGTCAAGATTGAGGATCAAGATTGAGGGTCAATGAAGAGAATTGGAATTGGGCCCATTTTATACTCCTATATTCCTTCTAAAATCGCATGTCTGGTTTATTTTGCAAAGACGCAACTCATACAGAGTAGAAACGCGAATACGTTCACTAAAATTAGCACTTATGAAACAGGCCTGTTCTCCCAACAGCGCGTTTCCATGGGGTCGGTTGTTGTCACGGAAACACGTACAGTTTGACGAAGCTGACCGTCACGTAAACTTCGTGGCTCTACTCTCTAGTGTTCTCCTGCAGGTCTGGCGGGCGTAGTAGCGCAGGACGAGTCGGAGCACCTGGAAAGACTGAGTCAGACGCCAAACCGACAAAGTCTGATGAGAGAGATAAAGAAGAAGAAAAAAAACGTCCCGTGACGTGAAAGTGGTTTGATTTCCTGCGAAGGAGACGCCGATAACATCAGACGTCATCCGCTCGCTTCTGTTCCAGCGTGAGACGCGGAGGCCGCCGCAGAGCGAGGTGCGCTTCAGCCGGGCTCAGGTGTCCTCGGCTGAGGTGTCCCTTCCCTGACGGAAGGGTCCGGGTCCACAGAGACGCCCCGACGAGGACACCATGCTCCTGCTGCTCACCTGCTGCTGCTGCTGCTGCATCTTCACAGCCAGCAGCGGCTTCTCAGGTAAGACCAACGCACCTTCAGATTGCCTCGGAGTTACTGCGGTAGGAAGTGACGAGTTACCCTCAGTGTGTCCTCATACTGTCCCTCAGTGTCTCTTGTCCTCATACTGTCCCTTCAGTGTGTCCTCATCATGTCCCTTATTGTGTCCTCATCATGTCCCTCAGTGTGTCCTGTCTTTATCATGTCCCTCAGCGTGCCCTATCCTTATCATGTCCTCATCATGTCCCACAGTGTGTCTTCATTTTGTCCCTCGGTGTATCCTGTCCTCATCCTTTCCCACAGTATATCCTGTTTTCATCATGTCCCTCAATGTCTCCTCATCAGGTCCCTCAGTGTCTCTTGTCCTCATACTGTCCCCTCAGTGTGTCCTCATCATGTCCCTCAGTGTATGATCATGTCCTCATTCTGTCCCGCAGTGTCTCTTGTCGTCATACTGTCCCCTCAGTGTGTCCTGTCTTCATCATGTCTCTCAGTGTGGCTTCATGTCCTCATACTGTCCCTCGGTGTCTCTTGTCCTCATTCTGTCCCCTCAGTGTGTCCTCATCATGTCCCTCAGTGTATCATCATGTCCTCATTCTGTCCCGCAGTGTCTCTTGTCCTCATACTGTCCCCTTCAGTGTGTCCTGTCTTCATCATGTCTCTCAGTGTGTCCTCATCATGTCCCACAGTGTCTCTTCATTTTGTCCCTCGGTGTATCCTGTCCTCATCATGTCCCACAGTATATCCTGTTTTCATCATGTCCCTCAGTGTGTCCTCATCATGTC
>JASSRZ010034588.1:0-15362 GCA_032164315.1 Malacoctenus gilli | reverse complement strand
AGTGAGAGAGAGTGAGAGAGAGAGAGAGAGAGAGAGAGAGAGAGAGAGAGAGAGAGAGAGAGAGAGAGAGAGAGAGAATCATATGTATATAGAGCCTTCAACCGGCAGGCAGCAGTAGAGCACAGCTCTACCTATCCATGACCACTGACACAACTCCACTTGACGCCACCTGCCATGACCCCACCCCCACCACAACTCCACCAGAATCGATAGGCTTCATCCTCTAACTAGCACCAGTGTGCTCAGGAAGAATTGAAATGATCAGTCAAGAATTTCAGGCCTTCGAGTTGTCACAAGTAAGCTCTGACCATTTAAATGGAAAAGTACCTAATGTGGCTCACCAAGTACTGGATTCATCAACGGCACTCAACAACAGTCCATTGGTTTCATTGTCAAACCACAACATAGCTACAGGTGACTGACACAACCAAGCATGCACACTCGCCATTACTGTACCATCATCAGATGGATATTAAAGATATTACAGCTCAAGCTCTCTTTGAAAGTGTGTCCAAATGAGAATGTGCGTAAAATGCAGATTGAATAAGAAAGAAAAGAGCAAAGAAATTCTGTCTCTATTAAAAAACACAACAGACAATTTGGTTGTGTCTCCTTTGCAAAAAATTCCACATTCATTCATAGTAGAGAACAATGTTACTGGGTATCTGTGCTATTAATAGTTGCAGTCTGGCTGCTGTGGACCTCTGGCATTTTAATTGATTAATCGATGATCACGTGCCCAGCAGAGGCCCACTCGCTTTGATCCGTGGGTGTGAAAGTACAGCAAAGCAAAACAGCCGCTGGTCTAATCATTGTGCGTGGAGAGCAAAGAGAGGGCATGAGGTGGTCTCGTTCATCCTGGCTTGAATTTAAAAAAAAAGGAAATCTGTGAGAACCTTTCAGTGTTTCGCATAGAACAACAACAAAGCTGTCAGAGTTTCAGCCCAGGCCAGTTTGTTCATAGCTTTGTTTGACGAGAAGGTTCGCCAAACCAAGTCCAACTTGATCCAGAAACAAGACAACCGATACAAGACGGCGTATACTGAATGTATAAGAGCCTTTGTGGACTCAGGTGTTTGAAGCAAAGTAAAGCTTCGACCACTTCCCTTCTTGCTCCGATCGCCTGCCTGAGTCCGAGCACTTTGCTACCCGAGTCTTTGCTGCTCAGTCATGAATCATTCTAGTGCCGAGGCAGCAGACCCAACAGTACGACCTTCACAGCTGTATAGGTCACTCTGCACTGGATCACCTGGTTGGGTTGGTTATAAAATGAGCCATTTTTTGATTGAGTTGTTTGAGCCAACTCACTCCACAAATAGGAGAATAAGCTTCTGTTCTGTGATACTTCTGTGTATTCACACAGAATGACTGGTGTGGTGAAAGTGGATTGTGATGCTGCTCGCTCTGGCAGCTGCTCTCACTTCACTATTCTGTTATCATGTCGCCTCACTCCTTTTCACCACAGAGCAGAAGGAGCCCCTTGCCACTTGTCTTTTCAACCTAGTGTTTCATCCTACTTTCCTCTCATTCTTCCCAATAATATTGAAGTGGTACTTTTTATTGTAGTCCATACATTAACCCATTTTGCTGTAGAATATATGCCTTTGCATGTTTTAGTTCTTTTTCTGTTGTTCTTGTCCTCTTGTGTGATCATCACCAGCCCTCATTGGCTACTAGCTATCTTGCTGAAGGTTCATAGAGGGGAGTGCACAATGTTGGCTGTGTATCATCATGATGGAGTACAACTCCAGCATGGTATAGTTAAATGGAAAAGGCAGATTGTTTTTTTTAAGTATTGGTTCATGTGACCATGTGAAGTAAAAACTTGCCATGATCTGCTCCTGAGTTTTTCTCTCAGCGTAGTCAAGTTTTCCCTTGTGTGTGTGTGTCTTGTGACTTCCTGTTTTGTTGTGGGGTCTAATTCTCCCCTTGTTTCAGGGATCTATTATTTTCTGTCTCTTTACTGTACAAGTGATCCCACCTGTTCCTCTCTGGAGTCACTGTAATAGATGGTCTCATCTCTCCCCCTATCCTCTGCCAGTTTCTGAAAGTGTTTCTGTCACCTACCAGCCCCTTGTGTTGGTTCCTAGATCCATGTGTCCTAATAATCGAATAAGAATAGCCTAACGTAATAATCTTGGCAAATTTTCTATTTGGTTGCCGATTTCCTAAATTTTTGCGTTTTTTTCCCTCTTCAATGCAGTGAGAGTTTTTTTGGGTTGTTTTTTTTGGTCTGAGTGCAGCATAGTTGTGAGGTTTTGGTTCTGATTTCCCCTTTTTGGGGGACGTTTGTTTTGCTTCATCAATAAATACCTCCTGAAAACACCTAATGTTCATGCCTGTGTTTGGTTTACCACCTGGGTCCACGACACAACTCTTGCACAGTGTCTTGTATTTTGAGTGTTCTGTTGAGATATATCGGTGTGTCAGCTTCTCCAATGTTTTTGTTCACATTATGAATAGAAAAAAATGTTTATCCAAAAATATTTGAGACTGAGTCCAAGCCGAATGGCAGAGAAGTGCCTTGTGCTAATAAGAATCATTAGCCAGCTGTAACTGAATTCAAGTCAGTTCAACTGAAGGACCAGGCAGAGTTGCAAATGCATCCCCATCAAGTTAAATCTGTCCTGCAGTTCATCAATGCCAGAAATTGACTGGAATTCCAAAAATTATATAATATAATGTGTTTATGTACTACCATTTAATCAATATACATTCAATTGCATCATTATATAACACATTTTAGAAAAAAATGGATACAAATGATCTATCCAAGTATTGTACTTTTTTTTTTAGATTATTTTATCAGTGCATCACAATTCACCACACGACGAGACAAGAGAGGTGAATAAGGTGAGGCAAAGTCACGTAACCTAATAAATGGATAGTTTCCAATTCCAAAAATAAAAACGTTGAAGTAGAGATGTGATCAAATCCCAGTGTTCAGTGACATAAAAAGTTCAAGGCAATCGACAGTCCGTGTGCAGCAAGCTGCAGCAAGCTTCGTCACACACGAACCTGCTTCTGGTGCTACAGTGAGCCCTCAAACCTTTTCGGATTTTTTCTTTAAAATCTGAATTACACATGACGAATCAACTCCCAAACAAAAGGGGGACATTATGAAGCAAGACTGGTGTGATCGTGCATCTGGTCAGTGATCAATGGCTCTACAGACAGACAGACAGACAGACAGACAGACAGACAACTTTGCAAGCTGAAGCTGATAGTTATTTAAACACAGATCGTTTATGACAAAAATGTAGAGGAGGACAACTGAGGATATGAGCCCAGAAGTGGTACGTACCGAAAAAGTGATGATGCAAATGATGCCAGCTGACCAGTGACAACTTTTGCCATGTTTTGTTGGTCAATAACCACAGCAGTAGCAAAAATTCAAGCTTATTGCGACTGCCAGGGCATTTATGTTATCCTGATTGTTATGAAAAATAAACACAATGTACATTCTAAATCCCGAGCCACAACCATAATGTTTATTAGGAATTAATTAGAAATTAGCAATTTCTCAAGTAACAGCAGAAACATTTTTCCTTTATCTGGGAGAAAGAAAAGAAAGCATGAAGCACAAACCCTTCACTGCTGGGACTTCCTTTACAGGGGACTAAAATGGTGGTCTGCAGCTATCCACTTTGCAATCGCATTTGTTGGCTTCTCTTGCTTTTGTTTATTCATACTTCAGCCACACGCTGCATTTAACGTAGTCTGCCAAAGGCTCGCTCCACTGTCTGCTTCATTGAATGGTTTGCTGATATTAACAGTGTGCTTCGCACACAGGTGAGATTTTAGGCTGGAAGTACTCCTATGATAAGAAAATTCATCTTGGAAGTGGCTACAAATGACTGTTTCTCTCAAATCCTCTGTCTGGAAGTACTTTATAATGAAAATGACCACTTAAAAGTTCTGCAGTGTTCCCCTTCTTCTCCATGCTTGTTCTGTTTTATTCCACATTCTCCCTTTTTTTTATGGCTCCACAGCCGCCAGCAAGAAACATTTACAAAATAAAAGCATGTGAATGGCATGCAATAACGGTGATAAAATAGGCTAAACCAAAATTGTCAGCAGTGAAAGAAAAAAATGTTTTCTTGGAAACTCAACATTATTCACTTGATCAGTCAGAGTCAAAGGCGAGAGGCAAGTGGTGTCATCGCTGCTTTTCTTATGTGACAAACTGAATTGAAACAAGGTGATATTGGAGTCTCACATTAGTCATCTTGAACTGGACAAAAAACCAACCGTATTCTTGTGAAAGCTGCAGCAAACTATGGTCAGAAGATGCTTAAAACCCTAACCCTGCTTATACATGAGCACAACATGCTTGTTAAGCAAATAACCAACAGCTTGTTTGGAGATGTTTATTCAGTTTGCCATGAATCCTCTAAACTAGGTAACTCAATAAAGTCTAGCATTGTTTATAACAACTGTACTATTACTATATGTTATATGTTATGTACTATATGTTATGCTATACTGTAATATTAGAGGTTTATATTGGATCATCATTTTTCTACTCTTCTTAAGGTGCAGCATTCGCCTCTAAAAACTGTAAGTCCCATCTGACCCAGTTCTCCCTCTGCAGCGTTGGTTCTCACCCGCTGACCCTCCACCTTCAACTTGGTTCTCCAGCCCCATCCTCTCTAACAAATGTCTCCATGAACTAAGCATGTGGTCCTGGCTCATATTAGCAGCAGACTGCTGAAGTCCTGCTCTGACCAACTGCATGACATTCCCATGTTTCTATTCAACCTCAATCTCAATCTCCAGTCTTCTGGGGGTTTTTTTTGAGTGGCCTCCTCCTCCATCCGTCACTGCTTGTTGAATTGAGGAGGAGGTGCGTGAAGTCTCTACCTGTCTCCTGGGTCATGGACTCTGACTTCCACACCGCAACATGTGTTAACTCTCATCTATTTGTACTGCCCTTCATGCTCTGGCTGAAACCTTTATTCCAAACGGAGCCCCCTCTCATGCAGCATGTGTTCCTTAGAAAAAGGAACGCAAAGGTGTCGGATGAGAAAGACGCAGCTGTGCCTGCTTTCTGCAGATGATACACTCAGAGCTGACAATTGCAAAGGGACACATTATCCATTCCTGTTTTCAGAAAAACATCAGTGCGACGACATAGTGTGCACACTCACAAACACCTTTAAATATTGTACACTTCTGGGAGCTTAGTGACTCTTTTTTTGTTAAAGGCTTATGCCGTTATCGTGCTTCAGATGCCGAAGGGGTTCATGCTCTCTAACAGCAGACAGTTGGCGGTGATGGTAGCGGCAGAGGAAGAAACAGAACATCTGGGGGAGGATAAAAAAAAAAGGTGGAGGAGCTTGGAGAGATGAAAGGAACCTGCCTCAGTGTGTGAACAACAATGATAAGCTGGTCAAAAAGTCACCTGGGTTTTCTATCCAGTTAACCCCTTGCTGTAACGTAGTTCACGTTGCGTTGTTTCACATCATTTTTTCGTAGCACCTTTTTATGCCTTTTATACCTTTTTTTAAAGTGTATGAACGTGTTCTGCATCCTGATTGGCTAAACGACTGTAGACCAATGTCAATCAACAACGACAACAACGACAACAATGGCGATGAATCGTTCTGCACCAACAGACACATATGGACACACCCAAAAGGTGGAAGAAGATGCTAACTATCGCGGTAAAAGTTAAACTTCTGTACATGGTAAAGGAAGGTAGAAGCTACGCGGCTGTCGGGCGCCATTACAGAACACAGAACACAATAATTGTAAAAAATAAAGCTGACTACTTCGCAGATTTCGCCTATCGCAGGGGGGGTTTTTTGGACTGTAAAGCCCGCGATTAATGAGGGTTCAGTCTATTTTAATGCTTTCTTGTGTGTTTTATTGCACCGAAGACTGTTTTCCTCAGGTAATCAAAGCATATACAGAATACAAAATGACTGAATGTACCAAAACAGCGTAAGGCACGCAAATCCTGGTCTCATTTCTAAGTCGATCAAGACACTATCAGCTCATCATGATCCCATCTCAATGACAGTGGGTGTGGCTTTGTGGCTTTGACCCTACCTACAATCATGTGGTTGCAGACGTCACAGAAGGTGGGCTTCTTGAAGATGTGCTCCATGAAACAGTGTCCCGCCGAGTCGACGGCGAAAGGATTGCGCAACTGGGAGCGTGAGGTGGGCGGAGGAGCACAAGGGATCGCCGGAGGGACAGGGGGGATGGGGAGGTTGGTGGAGTGCGGTGGTGCCATGCCTATGCTGCAGAGGTGGCCCGTGCTGCTGCTCACATCGGAGAGAAGCTCTGTCTTGTTTTCACTGCTCGTTCGGAAGAAGTTGTCGGCGCTCTTGCTGCGTATGCTCTTGGTTTTGAAGGACAGGGAGCGTTTGAGTCTTTGGAGCTGGAATAACAGAAGAGGAATGAAAGAAATCAGAGTAAAATCAGAGAAAGTGACGCTACCTCAGAGAAAAAAAACTTTTTGGTTCTCAACTTTGATGCATTACAGTGGTGTTCCAGTGTAGATATCATCACTGCTACCCAAAAAAATAGTCCAGTATAATTTAAAAATCCGTTATTCGGACCATTTGATCCCTGCTTAGAAAAAAACCTCAGCAGTTTCCTGCCTGGAAGGTAAAGTCGTTTTAAAGTGAGGCCAGGACATCACATTATCACGATTCCTCACACACTGGCCAGCCTGCTTCTGGCTGCAGCTTGTGCGAGCTCATAACACGTCTTCTTTGGAGTAACACTGTTCACAACACCCTCACACATCCAGCTCCTTATTTAACCCCAAGAGTTTACCACCTCCCCTCTAAACTCAATTAGATCCGGGCTCAAACTACAACAGGGAATCTACCAACTGTCACGTCTTTAGATGATGGTTGCTGGCATGTGTGTAGCTACAGGCCTCCGCAGCAGAGTTGAGATATTTTGGAGGTTACAAAAGCACCTGATGATGTGTTATCATCCTCTCAGCCTGTGCAGGACTGTCTTTCTCAGCCATGAAGGAGAAAAGGGAAACACTGAGGACATCATCTTGTCCTCTCCCGCATTTTGTTGCAAACCAGGCAGTGAAACACTGCACTTATAACGCGGGTATCAGCAAAACACATCGGTATGTGCGGCTGCAATTTCGGTGAGCATCAGTGAGCCTGTCGCTGAGATTTCATATTGTGATGTTTAAATCGATGTCAAAAATCCATTTGGACCCTTTGTCTACCATTAGTACCCTCAGACACACACACACACACGCAAACACACACGCACACACACACACACACACAAACACACACGCACAAACTAACCCAAGAGAGTGAAATCAACATGATGGTCGTACAAACATTCAAAAATTTCAGACTTTATTTATCTATAGCAGGTTGTGGTACCAAAACATTGGCCAGTCAGTTTGATGGTTATTTATTGTGTGAAAATAATATGGATGAATTCAAAGGCAGAGTGAATGAGGTCATGCATGGCGGAGCTCATGTTACATGAATGAGCTACGAGTGTCTGACTGGCACAAGGCAGGTTGGATTTGAATGTCGGATGGAGCCCTTCAAAAGCCCGTTACCGACTGACATCACAAATCCAATGATTTTAAAGTAAATCATGAAATGGTTTGAAAGTATTTCTTCACATATCGATGTACCCACCAATAGGTACAAACAAGTCCTCAGGGACAATGAGCAGGCATCACTGTCATTTGTTTAGCACCATGAGAAATAAGCTGTCTTTAACGAAAAAAAAAACCTGTGATATGACACAACTTCGTTCTTACTGCACATGCAATATAGATCACTAAAATTCAGCAAAGGGCTCATTTGCATAAGACTTGGAGGCTCACCTTGTGCTTGTGATGTTCAGGCCTCATAGTATTCTTAAAAAAGGAATAAAAACACAGACAAAACTTCACTTTACTTGATGATGTAAATGTTCGAATTGTACACTGTTCGAAAGGGGGACGAAATACCTCACTAACTATTCGTCAATGGGTGGGCATTTGGGACAAGTCACACTGATTGTAAAGTCAGACTGTGTCTTTTGAATCGACCAGAGTTGGAAGTTTTCGTGAGCTGACACACTCCAACTCATCCTTCAGCTCCTCATGCATCAGAAGGACGGAGTATTAGCTGTGTGAGTCTCCTCAACAGGACAAGTACATTAACACGCTGCTAATTGTGGCAGTCTGGCCTCCATGTGTCGCACATTAATGCTCAATGGTCTTTTATTTCTACACAGTTGTCAAATACAAAGACAAAAGTTTTCCCGTTCTTGTTAAAACTTTACAAAAAAATGTCAGCATTGTTTTCTTCAACTTATTGCATCAATTCTTTGTTGCAAACTTCAGATTTTATTTGTTGAAATTTTATCAGCACCATCAGTTGTCCCCAACATCGCACAGCAACTGAAAACACTTCATCTATGACTAGAACAAAGTGTGTTTGTCGTCTCATTTGGGGTTCAGACGGACTCCATCTCGACCCAAAAGTTTCAAGCGACCAGGACGCGCTGAGAAACATCGGGCAGCTGCGGCTGTCTGAAAGGATCAACCAGTGTGAGAATTTGGGATTTAAAGTGTCTCTGTTTGGATCTGTACAAAGTTTCTTTCCTATCCTGTTTTATTTTTTGTTTTGGGGTTTTTTTTGGGTTGTTTTTTTTTTTGTTTGTTTTGTTTTTTCCGCAGAGTTGCAGGTCCGTGTGGCAAAGGAAGGGATGAGGAGAGTCTCTCACCTTGGTCTCCTGCTGGCTGGCGCTCGTCGTCGGGGACTTGGGAGTCTCCTCCTGCTCCTGTTCTTCCTCGTTTCCCCCAGTTTCGTCCTGGACCATGTTCACCGGCGGGATCATCCCGCCGTTTTTCTTTGATGGCAAACAAACACGGCTGTGGAAGCTCGGGTTAGTTCCCCCCGCACGCTGTTGGCATCGTTTGCTCTCCCCTTAATAGTTGCAGTGACCCGATGGGAGGAATGGAGCGGGTCATCCGGACACAGTGCTGCTGCTGCTGCTGCTGGGACGAAAATATCCAACAGAAAAAGATGAGAAAAAACGTGTTGAGGGGAAACCAGGAAGTGGCGGTGTTGCAGTTTAAAAGTTGAGCGTGATTGGAGAGGTTTTGCTTCAGAGCGTCTGGACGGTCCGAGCGCAGCTGTCGCCTTTATCGTGGCGTTCTGCGCGGCGCCGCCGAGACATCTTCAAGTCCAGCCGCGCGCTGCGTGCTGCACGCCGCCCAGCGCTCCGTTTGGGCGGAGAGCTGGGAGGCACACAGGGAGGACTGAAAGAGGAGGCGGGAGAGGGGGGGAATGCGACAGGAAGAAAACGAAAAAAGTCTCACGGCAATGGCTGATGCCAAACACGCTTATAACGTCGAAATGCAATCGTCGAGCGACGCTTTTGTTGATCGGTGGTTCACAGTTGCGGTGTGTGTGTGTGTGCGTGCGTGCGTGCGTGCGTGCGTGCGTGCGTGTGTGTTCCCCACTCACACAGGCTAACATTGACATATTTGGAGACTCTTCCTGTGTAAGAAGAAACTGATTGAAACCCCCTTTGTGAGAAAAACAAACAAACAAATGGGAAAACCAGACACCTGTTTAAGGCCGAAAAGGGCTGGTGAATAAAACATGTTTTCCAAAACTGTGTTAGTTGTGATTGGAGCTTTTCCTTCATAACCAATGAGTCAGAAACTACATTTCTGTATCAGAGATGACTGCTCACCAACCACCTGTTTGGGTTGTGTGTGTTGTGGCCTTTACCTTCTCTGCTTGGTAAAACAGCACCCAGAGCATATTGGCATGTTGTTGTTTTTTTTTTTAAAAAAATACTGTCAGAGAGAAGGGGGGCTCCATGTGCCTTGCTGTATGACTGACTGACTGACTGACTGACTGACTGAAAGTAAGTTAGAAGATACTTGTGAGACCAATCACAAGACACATTAGTTCAACATGTCTTGGGGACAATTCCTCATAAACTTTGAACTTCATTTTTTTTCAGGCCAGTTCCATCTGTGTGTTTCTTTTCTTTGTCTAAATTCTGTCAAACTGCAGCCAAAAAGCGATGTCTGATTTTCATTTGGTGAATTATCATTTGTTTGTTGTTTTTTTATAATTTTTTTCTTACTTTTGTTCATTTCCATCCCAAAGGGTACCAGCAGTCATAAAGTGAAGGGCACAGTTGTCAAAATCAACTTCTGTTTTAACCACCTCCAACTGGAGTGGAAATGCTGGCTGCACTCAGTCATTACGCTGTGCTGCATCAGGTCTCCTTCATGTGAGGCCCTTCAAAGACAAAACATGGCTGGCACCACAGTGCATGCAAAGCACTTTAAACTGGAGCATAAACTTGGCTAACTGAGGAAGAACAGAGGGAGATCGCAATCTGAGAAGAGGCAACTGACATGGGTTTTTTTTAATGTGAGAATGGCAATACGTTTTTCGATTGGCAGTGTGGTAAATGGTTTGAACTCCAGCCAGATTTCGACCACGATTGAGCTGAAGTTGGTCTGAGGTTTGCACACAACAGGCCACCACCTGGACAGCCCCCCCCCCCAAGTCATTAGAACTGTGACTCAATGTTACGTACATGTGTGTACGTCTTCGTGGTTATTTGCCTGAATCATGTAGACAGGGGAAAAACAAAACATGACAAACAAATGTGCAGGTGCTTCGAAAAATGAGATGAAAAAGTCATGTCGTGAGCCAGAGGACCAACATTGTAATTGTAATTTTGCCCTCTCAACTGTTGAAATGACACAGAGAAAGAAGAGATTGAGGAAATGAGATGGAAAAAAGGCGCATGGGGAAGATAAAACTTCATTATTCCAACAGAAATGTTTCTTTGAGTCTTTGAAAAAAGAAGTTGTGAAGGTTTCACATTTGGCGATTTTATTATAACAAAATGTTTTTTTCTTGTAAATACTGCAGTTTTTCCCTGTTTTTAACAAATTAAGGCTTTCCTCTTAAGCTATAAGGAATCTCACTTTACAGACGCCAAAATTTCCTTCTTGATTTTGTCAACCCTGGCGTTTGAAAAACAATGTATAAATTGTTTAGCAGATGACATTAGAGAGTCCATCATCCAGGCAGACATTTGCATTTGGGAGTTATGGTCAAACTTTCCATGAATAAATCTATTTTGTTTTTCACAACACGAACCTGTCTCCTTTTTTTTTTACCTTCAGCATATTTTTCCTGATGACATCCTTCCTTGCTTAATGCATTTCTGAGGAGCTGACAGCTGCACATGATGAAACAAACACATTGAATAAATAAAGTCTGCAAATAGTCAAAAGATCTGCATAACAGTACACAGCTGTGACATCAGTGTGTAGGTGCATTGTTGCAGGTTCCAAACTCTTGTCGCACATGAGTGTTCCTTATTGCTTCTGTCAGGCCGGCTTTGTGGACTCAACTGCATGACTGACACAGTACGAAACAGTTTATTAAGCACTCACAAGCAAGGCAAGTAGACAGTCCAACACCAAAACACCCATGACATAAGTGATGTCGGGAACAGACAGGGGTGAGAATGCAAAATGAGGGAACCAGAGAGAACAGGCAAATCCAAACTCCAATCAAACTACAATCCAGGGGTGCAACATGAGGCAATCTATGTCCCCTTCCAGTCCACCAAGTGCTGATGATCCCTCCCCCATCTTCGGGCAGGCAGTCGCTTCTGGATTGTATACACATGGGATCCATCAAAGATACGTGTGTGTGTGTTGGGGGGGTTGACTCTGGGATGAGGGGGCTAGTTTTAACAGTCTTTACTTGACTGGTGTAGAACGTGGGGTGTACCCTCATCAGATGTGGAAGCTTCAGCCCCACAGATCCAAGATTGATCATGTAGAGACGGCGAATGGTCCAACAAAAATGGGGAAAGCACAGAGGTCCCAGGTGTAGAGCTATACCCGCTGCCCTGCTCAGTAAAGGGGGGCAGCGTGCAGCATCATTGGACTTGGACAGCGGCAGAGGGGACACAGATCTAGAGCTCCAGGGCCGGAAACAGAGGTGGTTGATACCCATAGACACACTGGAAGGAGAGAGTTTATTAGAAGATGAAATAAGAGAATTATCTGCAAATTTTACACAAATGAAGCTTTTTGCTTTTTCCAGAACTCAATTGATTTGTTTGGTTTGTCCGTTCAACTGATGGTGTTATCTGGAGAAGAAGCTGACAAAAGCTCCCATAAGGGTACAGAACATCTTTCAAAAGTGAGAGAGGAACCGGGGCGGCTATCTGGGAAAATGTCGGTGGGGAGTACATGGAGATGGAAAACATGTTTGAGAGCCCCTTCCCAAGGGTTGCCTTCACTCCCTCTTCAGACCTGACCAGATTGCTATGGAGGAGTACATCTCCATATCATTGCAAGCAGGTATCATTCAGCCCTCATCCTCACCGGTGGGGGTGGGTTTCTTCTCGTGAGAACTTCTTCTCTTGCATTGACTATAGAGGACCAAATAATATCACTGTTAAAAAAAACAAACAAACATAACCCATTACTTTGCATGCCTTTTGCCTTTGAGCTCCTCAGGGGAGCAACACTCTTCACCAAGATAGATCTTCATGACGCCCACCATTTAGTGAACCTACGCAAGGGTGAAAAACAAGTGTGACGGAGGTGAACAAGGGACATGGTCACGGACAAAAAGGGGTGAGAATCCAAAATTTAAATCCAGAGAGATAAGGCAAACCTCTAATCTGACAATCCAGAGGCAAACAGGGGGCAATCGATGTTGCAGGGAGAACAGGGCTTAGGATCCAAAGACAAAATGGTCAGTTCACGGAAAAGGCTGGTTGTGACTGGCATGAGAAAAAAGTCGAACTAGCAATGAGACACAAACTAAAGCCCACAAATAAACTCGGTGCCAGGTGAGTCTATTCATAGCACAGGCACAGGTGCAACACATGAGATGGGGAGCATGCCATCAGACAGAAGGAGAGGAAATCAAGGGGCCTACTACGGGAGACAAAGGTAAGCTACCAAAATAAAGCAGGAAACTTTACGTGACATGTGACAGCTCCAATTAAAAAAAGTTGTATCTGATATCTGAGGAAACAAGATTTTTCATGCTGCCACTGACTGAACTTGATTCAACATTTAATTGAGAATTTTTTTACTGAAATTTTTTTCATTGTCCTGGGATAAATTTAGGAATGGACAGTTGAATAAACACAAAGACTTATTGGTCATAATATGTAACCTCTAAGTGAAATTTTATGTGCCAAAGAAAAGTGTGCAAGAAGAAAAAGAAGAAGAAGAGAGGAACAAGGTGCATGAAAGGAAAAACAGTATTGTCTCTTTATGTAAAAGAGATGAAAAGGAAAACAGTAAGTGAAAATCATTTCATACATGGCATCTTGCTAACTGATGTGTCTTTTTGCTGCAAGTCTGTGAGCACACATCACAATATGCAGGCCACCACCTTGTTTTGGAAGAACACACTGTGATCAGCTTATTGTGTCTTTAGCAAATTGCAAGATCTCTGTCAGACTCTGTCACACTTGCATGTGTCAAATCCCACGTTTTTGCCTCTTACTGGTGGGCTCTCTTCCCCTGCGAGAGGCTCAACGTGTCACCAAGCTATTCTTGGACTGTCGTCTCCTGCGCGCACACACATGGTGTTCACATCAGTTAAGATTGCCAAGAGAACATAATCAGCCAATCCTGCCATCAGGATTTTTACTATTAAAGCTGAAGAAAGAAGCTTCTCTTTAAAGCATTTATCAGAGCTGTGAAGTTCTATCAAGAGCGAATATTATTACGAATGTGGCATTCAAGCTGACTGAATAGAAGCATTTGACATATCAGTCAGTAGAGCTGGACTATGAAACATAAAAGCAAATAAAGCAAATATTGCATAAAAGGAGTGTCATCTGGCTGTTTTCATGGCACATTAATGACAGTTTGACTGACTCCTTGAGTCCCTACTATCAACTAACTACCATGAATTCAGCTTGAAGTGCAACTGAATATGTTTTGAAGCAACCGATGACCTCGCAGAGGATAAGACGCACACCCACACAAGCACACAAAAGCACAATCCAGCATGTGTGACAGTAATAGTCATCTAGATTCCCCAAGAACCAAGGCTAATTAGCTGATCTTATTATGAGGGCCACCAAAGGAATAGACTCAGCTGGGTCCGATGTGGAGGTGTGTGGGGGGGGCTCAAGCGTGCTGGTGTGTGCATGTGGGCGTGCAGTGTATGATGGCAGACTGGGTCACTGGGAACCGCAAATATATACTAAACTGAAGATAAGAAAAATGTCACATTATTTTCAAGCAGAAGAAAGTGAAATAAATGTATATGTAGTATATGAAGTAGATCAATACTTCATAAGCAGTATATATGCAAACATTCATACATTTCGGCTTTGTGAACGCAGCAGGATGAGATGAGCAGCATTTTTTGAAAAATATCGACTTTGCCTCATCTGTGTGTGTTGGTTCCTGAACATTCAGCATCTCTCAGGATCTGAGATCTGAGATCTCACACTTTGGAGGTGTAAAATTTACCTAATTGAGATGTTTTACATTCTGTTCCTTTTTTTCCTTCTCTGGGTGCTGAATAAGAGACAGTGCAGCTATTCTGGCTGCAGCATCATTATTTCATCACTGCATCTGATCCAGCAATGCACTGCTGACCCCCCTATGACCATAGAGCTGGTCTCCAGCTGGTCTTTTCTTAGTCTCAGTATGTGTCAGCCGGGGCTAATAAGACAACAGTGGCTAAAAACAGCCCAGAAAAGCAGCTGATCCTCTTCCTTGCTGTGAACATCACATCTTCGTAGGTTCAACCTACTGTCGGAGGGACAGAGCTTCTCCTATCATTAGCTGTTTTTACACATGCTCTTTTTCAATGTCTTTCAACAATCTAAAGGGCTTTAAATTGTTGTAAGAAGCTGTTTGTCATGACAAGAAAATCCCCTCAGAAATTGCTTTAGTTTTCATAGTTAGAATTGACCGTTGTTAATTGTTCAACAGTCATCGCCCAATTTCATTCCATGGGGACAGTGAGACGGTCCCAGCTTGTCCATGTCAGGCTAAACAAAGACCACTGAGTCATGTAAATCTTATTTTTATGGTCAATTCATAGTGATCTCATATGTTTGTCTTTGAACTTTGGAAGGACATCAGGGGTCTGCCTGAGTTTCTTGAGACCAAAACTTCAAAACTGAAAACAAAAGTGGAAAAAGAGAGATTTAGCACATATACTCGTTTATTGTTAATAATTCATCCGTCCATTCATTGTGTTTATTCAAATTATGGGTAGGCAGGGTACACCCAGGACAAGTCACCAGCCTAGCACAGGGCAACACAGAGATGGCCAACCACACACACATTCCCGCCCACGGAAAATTTGTATTCAGCCACTTGTGTG
>JASSRZ010034586.1:0-15363 GCA_032164315.1 Malacoctenus gilli | reverse complement strand
CGCACGCACGCACGCACGCACGCACGCACGCACGCACGCACGCACGCACGCACGCACGCACGCACGCACGCAGTGAATCCGACCCGAGAAGCTTCAGTGAAAGGAAAAACACAGGCGCGCAGCCGGTGCGTTTGCACTGCAGCGTGAGGAAACACAGGCCTCATCTTGAAGTTATTAGGCATATAGAAACATTTAGGTCAGATTGATATTTCCTGTGAGGTGAAATTACCGTGCAGGCGGGCCGCCTGATTCCTTCTCAGTGATTCGGATCAGGTGTTTGTTCAGTCATCTGGGCGGCTCAACTCGTATTTTCCTGTGTCATTAACAGTCGTGATTAGCCTCTCAGAGAGTCAGGACCTTTGAACCCCCCACCCCTACCCCCCACGTACGACAGGAACAGGCTCATTGGCCAGTTATTGTTTGGAGGTGATAGTAAATGAACTGTAGTTACATAACAAGCTTGCACTTCCCGGAATAACCACATTAAAGGGCCCATTCAAGATGTTTCATTGTCTGATAAACTCTCCTTTGGTTTTGTTTGTGTCTCTGGAAGCAAAGAAAGTGTGAGATTAGTGTGAATAAAGACACAGAAAGGAATGAAGAAGTCTCATGAAAAATATGAGATTTGTTAGACGAACTCGTTCAAAAGCGGTGATTGCAGAGACAAGTGTGGTACATAAAACCTAGAGTGGTGTGATCAGACTCTCAATATGTTGGGGATCGGATGTTTTTGCACATTGTTGATGACGCAAACATGGGAGTGACGAGGGAGTTGCACTGTCCAGTGTATGACTCTTCACACCTGACAAAATAAAATTTAAACAGGAAATCAGCACGACTGCAAAGGCTCGTTTGAGCTCTGAGGACAACCAAAGTAAATCGAACAATGGTCCTCCTGAAACGCTCACTGCTGTGCGAATGTAAGCCAATCAGAACAAAAGGCGGGAGCTGTTTGGTGGAGCTCCCAGCACAATGAAAGATCTTGGTGTGACAGCAACCTTTTTCCCAGGTTCCAATAATGCGAGGGAAGAAGTTGGTTGCCCTCCAAATCACACATTTGACACACTGATTGAGAAAATATTAAAACCTTGGAGAACAGGCAAAGCCTAAGCCACCTTTATGATTGCTGGCGCCCCATTGAAAAATCCCTGGCTGCAGCCTGCCTCACTGCTACTTACTTCAGGTTGTAAGAATCGGTGTCATTGACTAGTCTCCATGATCTTTTCCGAATCCCACTTTCAGCACGTGCACTTCTTCACACTCTTTCAGACACGGGCTCTGTTCCACGGCTGGCGTCTTCCGTTGTGTTAAGCGACGAACACAGTGTAATGTCTGCGCTTCGACCGACAACCCTAGAGGATCGTCACCGCCTCTGCAGTCTTTCATAGCTGTGGTGAGATCTTCACGTTCTTCACATCTTTCTTTTTGGAGGATTTCTTGCAGTGTCGACTTGTTTCTTTCTGGAACGGTCTCAGACTCGTTGTGCAGGCTTTCAGCGGTACACCATTCATCTCAGTAGCTCTATACAGACCACTGGTAGATTTGCAGGCTTTCATCTGCTGAGGGTTGCTTCAATGTGCATGAACTTGAAACTTTAGGGGCTGATCTGTTTAAATGTTTGCTTGCAAGCTGCAGCACAGTCACTTCTTCGCTGCAGTCCAAGACTACAGCAGATCTGAACCGCTCTGCAACTGTGCTTGAGAAAAACCGCCGCTGATCTCGACCTGGCCAATTGCCCGACATCTCAATTTGGTTATCATGTCATTTTTTGTCTGAAAATTAACTGACTGAGGAGTTGGCAACTGTTTTAGCCTTTACTGGACAAGCTGCCATTGTGCTGATTCCTCTTGCAGTCATTTTCCCTTGAGTGTTGGCTTAAAAATTGGATCGTTTCCTATATTGTGTTTTTTGTTGTTCACCAGGGTGTGTGTGTGTGGGGGGGGGGATGTCCTACAGCACCATAAGGGGGGGGGGGCTTTGGGACCAGCTGGAGAGGCCAATTTATAAGAAAATACAAGAAGACCTTCAAGTATTTCAAAATTTACTGTCTAAATTACAGCAATATAACAGCAGCAACTCAGTTCAGGTTGTTTTAGATACAATCATTTCTCAATATTTCAAAATGTAGCTTATGTATCATCCTCATCTCACAGTTTTCTCTTTCAGTGACAATATTAAATCGCATTCATCCCATTTTTTTCCACAACTTTATATCAATGAGAGGACTAAACATGTAGAAAACTAATAAACCAAAAAGTCAAATACATTTTTAAATTTCAATGTGATACTGACTCAACAGCAGCAGCTTCACAAGAAAACTTGCCTCTGTATCTACCTGCACTGCAGTAACTGTAACTGTCCGCCAACCCCAAGGTGGTGTAAGATTTTATTAGGTCTGACGAGAAACTTGATCCAAAATTTTATCCTGCATCTCGTGTCAGAAAAAATTGAAGCAAAAAATTCCTTATTTACAAATGCAATCAGCAGTGAGTCCACAGGGGGTCGAAGGTTGCTGTCAGGGTGGCACTGGCCCACCCTGAACCCCCTCTGTGTGTGTCCTCAGGGTACTGAGGACACTGAGGACACTCAGGGTACTGAGGACACACACACAGGGACGCACACACAAACCGTTTGCTTACCCTGAGGTAAGCCCCACACACCGACACCAACACACACCGACACACACGCACACCCACACCCACACCCACACGCACACACGCGCGCACACACACACACACACACACACACACACACACACACACACACACACACACACAAAAGTGTGTGTCACTTCACGTTATTCATTCTTACTTTCTGGCTGCCGTGTCACATTGACGTTCACTTTTCACCGATTGATCACATCCTCTGAGCATGGACTCACACACGTACATGGCGGCTCACCACCAGTCACAATGGTGAGAGACGTTGCTGGACTCACGTCGGGGTGGCCGACTCATCCGTGATGACTTTCCTCAGCAGATGCGCTTGGTCCTGCTCTTCCTGTTTTCTTCACACATTGTAAGAGACTTTTGGATGAGGGAAGCGAACGTGTGGAAACATTAGCTTGTGTCTGCATTCAATCCAGTGGAGAAAAACTATGAAGGTGCAATTACTGGCATAGAATTGGTGCCACTCCTTTCATATGTTAATGTAAACATTGTTGAAATGATCTCAGAATGTGTGGGAGATTTACAAAAGTTTTTTTTCAATGAAATTCTGGTCAGAGAACACAGATCACGTTCTTTTTTGTCAGTCTTTACTGAGGTCAAAAAGTTCAATGCTTTTCACAAAGAAGCTCTTCAGCCCTCCTCCTCCTTCATCAACCAGGAACTGTAATCAGGAATTTACCACCAGGAATTTATTAACCTGCAATAAAATAACACCACTCCTCAAATTTCTTGAAAAATACAGAAATACAGCTGATGGCCTATTGGTGCGTGCGTGCATGTGGGCGTGCGTGCCTGTGTGCGTGTGTAACACTACAAATAAAAAATACTGTGAAAAAGCTGTTGGCACAGTGAAACACACCACATTACACAGTATAAAGTGTCAAATATGACACACAGTATTAAAGAGTAACACTGACCAAACAGGGTAATGTTGAAGTGCACAGCTTTTCTTGAAAACAAGTCAAAAAAAGGGTGAAGACTGGTGTTTGAAGGGTACTGAGGACCCAACTGATCTGTTAAAATGCTCTGCCACTGGATCACCTCTGTGTCCAGGCATCCAGAAAGCCAAAGACTTAATCACAGTGCTTATTCAACAAGTTGGATCTCGCTTTTATTGTGGTGTCATTTCTTTTTCTGGCAGGTCAATACAGAGAGTCAGAGGTGTCTTAAAACAGCAACATTCACACTGTGTTTTTACATTTGCACATCTTTAATTAGACTTCATACAAATCAGTCTGATTTGCATCACGCCAACTGCGACAACTCAAGAGCGCTCACATTCGGACAGAATGGCGGCAAATCTTCCGATTCACACTGCCCCCTTCGTTTCCGCGCTCGCAGGGTGACAGGTCTGCTCTTCAGGTTCACGTGAGGACCCAGCGTGGGGTGATGGGCGCGCCATCTGCACCGAGGGCCTCGAGTGGAAGGGGGGGTGGGGAGTGTGGAGGCCAAGCAGAAACAAGAGGGACTGCCTTGGTACATCCATGTATGTGGCGTGGCCCCAGCCCCCCTTCCCCCTCCCCCAGCCCTCCACAGGAGAGCAGGCCCTGAAAATGTTTTCACACCTGGGAAATTTATGGAGCCTGCTGAGGAAGTGACAAGAGTAGTTCTCATGTGTCAGTGTGTGTGCATGGGTGTGTGTGTGTGTGTGTGTGTGTGCGTGTGTGGTTCAGCATATGAGAGCATACATATGTATGTAGTTATCTCCATGTGCTGCGAGCAGCCGTGTTTTCGGGGGAGGGGAGGTAAATAGAGCTGGGCAAAGATGAAACGAAAGTCCGACTCCACCAGCCACCAAACCTCCCCCCGATTTATAGGTCACATCCATACAGAGCTGTTTAATCTCACAACACACCAAGACATGAACGTTTTTTGTTTTTTTTTTTGACAATGGCGGAGCACTTCCCTGTGCCTGACACCCGGGGAAGGCCTGTATGGGCGTGAGGCGGTCGAACCTCAGAAAACCGCCGTACGAACATCTGTCTCTGATTTGGAGTGTCAGAAAGTCTCGGAAGACCTCTGAGAGCGCGGGCTGTTCGCTGTTACGACACAGGACACGCCATCCTCAGGACACGCAGCGACTCCAAGGCCCCGTGGCGCCGCATCCTGAGAGCCATCGCGAGCAAAGCAAAAGGGGGACTTCATGCAGTTCCCCAAGACACAGAGCAGGTACGCTTCAAAGCGACAGTCCCTCACCTCGACTCCATTCTGAAGTCAGCGCTTTGCTTCGTCTTCGGCATGAACTGAGCTGACAAAAGCTGTTTACGTTTTACAAGAAAAACACGTCAGTTCCTCACAGTCACGGCTTGAATCAATGAATAAAAATGCTGCAGTTTCTGGACAAAAACTGTTTGAAATAGTAAATAAAACATCCCTGAAGGGCTGAAGACTTCATTATTTAAAATTATTTCTTGCATAGTTGCACACCAAAAAAAAGGGAACATTTCAATCCGTCAGGATGAGCAATGTGGCCTCATCATGATTGTATTTTGCAAGCTGCCGCACTCGGTGCTTTGGTGGCTGTGATGTGCAGAGGATGAAAAACGGAAATGGAACCAGGAGGTGCTGTGAAAAGGGGGAACTTTGTTAATGTGGACATAGGCAGTGGATTAGGATCCAAGGATGGCAGAGGGAAGCGAGTCCAAGAGAGGTGGGTAACAGGGCCCAGGCGGTGGTCAGGCGTGAGGGCACCAGGTGAAACTGGGTGAACTTTACTGAGTGTCAGCACAGGTGATGGTGAATCAGGGGGGCTGCACTGGGGTTGGTATGAGTGTGGGTCCAGACACAGGAGGGAAAGTTTTCGCAGCAAAGCGCTGGAGTTCAGCGAGGGTCGCCAGGTGAGCTGGTTGTGCGAGGAGGCTTTGAGCAGCACACACGGACCGGGAGCTGACATGCGCAGAGTAACGCGATCATCTGGTGCTGGATCGCTGGTGGAGAGTGGCCTTTTTCCAGCGCTGATAGCAACTCCTTGCGATCCCCCGCCCAGCCGGAAGACACACAGCAAGACACACAAAGCCTACACTGACAGGAACTCACACAATCAGACCACTGGACATGACAGAGGCTTCGCTTTCAGGCGCATCACTGTAGCCTGCCTTGAAAGTGACATTGTCAGTTGCAAAACTCGATGACACCTGATGTTTTGGGTTAAAAAAATGAACAAGATCAACATATCTTATATTCAATAGATAGTTATTTGTTCCTTTCTTTCACAACTAGGGATACTATGGCTTCAGGGTCCTCTGCAGCCTCTGTCGAGAATTTCTTGTGAACACAACACAAACAAGCAAATGTTGTGAAGAATACTGTTCTTTGACAATAGGTACAATGAATGTAGGCGACTCTGGGAAGCGTGCATGTTCGGTTGCAAGATTCAAGGTAAAACATTAAATTTTTTGACACTGTTCCTGAATTCAGGAGAGACCCAAAAGTTTGGTAAGGAAAAACACTTTATGAGTAGAGCAAAAAAAGCCTAAAAAAAATGGGCCAACGAAGGAAGAGGTGGAACAGGGAGCGGCTGCTCGACACTGTATCCTGAAGGGCTGAGGAGGAAAGTGGAACCAGGTGAGCCTCTCGGAGGGTGGAGTGACTGACGGGAGGGAGCCAAAAGCAAACGCGAGGTGTTTGGTCAAGTCTCGGTAAGTTGCTGGAGGTTTAGAACACACAAGCTATTTCCTATAATGGCCGTCCTAAGTGGTGTCTTACTGTTTAAATTGACAACGGGCAATTCAGTCCAGTTGACTTTGGCTTTTAAAAAAAAAAAAAAAAATTCCACCTCGAGTTGTGAACAAGTTGGTCAAAGGGGTTTGATTTCTGTTTCATGTTGCCATTCAGATGTAATTGTGTCTTCTTTCAGGGGCTCCTCACTCTTGGAGGACGCTGACGTGTACGTTTGATAACGTGCGTGTTTCCATCCGCGTGCGCGATCAACGACTGCCACATGAGAAACATTAAAATTGTTAGCGAACCCAGTGGCAAATTATGTCACTTTCCGAGATTTACCCCGGGAGAATATGCGAGTCCGTTTTCCAGGGTGAAGCTCCGTCTCTGTTTCTAAGCGGAACGCCAACCAGGATCCCACGGCGGATGGAGGTGATATGACGCGCGTGTTTTGGAAGGGAAAACAAATGTGATAGAAACAGATGTACATACAATAAGAGACAGAGTGTGACGATTAAATGAGCAGGCAGAGAGACGGCCCGGGAAAGCGATGGTTCCTCAAAGGTCGAAGGGTTTCTCTTCACACTAACGGTCACTCTTTCCTGGAGGTATGCGGCTAGTTGGTTGGCAGGCATTTCTCAATTCCTTTGATGACAGAAAAAGTTCTGGAAAGCTGCTCTCCCGTCACAGATTTGACGATTGAGGGATCAACTTCAGCCCAAAGCAGTCGAGCACAGATCAATGGTGGGACTGAACCTAAATCCAACGGCAGCTGATGTGAACTTGAACTCAACAAACACCCTTGTGCATGTGAAATATAATGATCAGTGAAGAATTGTTATCGGTAGAGTGTCGACAAGTTCAACGCAGCTACTTGTGAAAAAAAAGTACATAATTAGCTCAATATTGGACTGATGTTGACATGTGTAACATATGTCAATGGATGTAAGGATAACGTGGCAGGAGGACCCAATCCAGGAAATCAATGTGTGACTGCCAAGTCAAGTCAATGTTGGGTCAGGAGCTACAAGCTCCGCCTTCCAACAAATCTGTGCTCTTTCGAGTTATTTGAAGGAGTATTAGGGAGCTCAAATTTATATTACAAACTACATGAAAAATTCTTCTCAAAGGTTTCATGCACATCATCAGAGCCCCAGCTTCTTTGTGAAAGTACTTTAAGTTTTATTAAGAAATAATTCTAGTTTTTTAATTAAGAGGACCCAAACAACTTCTTTGTCGATTAGTGTTGAAGGAAAGTAACATACATTTTCATAACAAGAGTCTACATAAAGAGTGTGATGATTACACATGTAGCGTTGCTTTTTCTGTGCTCTTGCTTTCCTAATTCGACTCAGTAGCTCACTGCGTGAAAACGGGGGCCTAGTCAGCACTGCTGAGACGGTGGGTGGGCAGGTGGGGGTGCGGGGTGGAGGGGGGCAACACATGGAAAACAGGGATGTTCCTGCATGCAGATGTTTACAGAGGAAAAAATCTTCCCAAGCCCTTTCTCTTTACGACACTGCACGCAGCAATAATAACAGCTATAACCAGGCAGCAGCATGCAAATGGAAAAGTTCTGTTCACGGAGCTGTCAAGCAGCAGAGAGGGAGAGAGAGAGAGAGAGAGAGAGAGAGAGAGAGACAGAGAGAGAGAGAGAGAGAGAGAGAGAGAGAGAGAGAGAGAGAGATCAAGCCCTCTCAGCACCAAACATTCATGTGTTGCTGGTGACAGTGTGATCTCAAAGACTTTGTTCCATGGCGCCATTGCCATTGCCAGCCACAGTTCAGGTCTTCCTGCAGCAGCAAGAATAAGGCTGAAACACATGTTCATTTATGAGGTTAACATCAACACAGCATATAACTGCAGTGTGAGGCCGCAGGGATCAAGTGAATAAGAAGCAACGAGATACAAGAATTTGCTTTTCTGTCACATTAAATGCAGCAGTTTTCGATAACTAGATTGAGTTTAAGGTAGCAGTGAGAAGATGCTCCATGGCTACACATTAGCACTTTTCAAAAAAGAAATGGTTTCAATGACTTTTCACAAGTTCACGAGATAAACTATAAATCAGCAGCAGACAACGCTTACCATTATTCAATGCTGTGAAGGTGACACAAAAACAAGCTCATGCTCATGTTGCTCATTGGCAGGCACCTTTAATGCCACTGTGGAGAAGCCAGAGGAGGCGCTGCTCCCCCAAAAGCTCAGTAAAGCTACCACTTTGCTCCGCTCCACGCAGCTCTCAAGCCCCTTTATTATTTTATACACAACTATCGCGATGCTAAATAACAACAATAACGCAACGAGACATGAGCAGCAAGTCCACATATATGCCTCCTTTGGCCTCCAGTCCAACATGCTGTAACCTCCACCGGGATACTGGTAACACAGTTGGGCGATTTTTTTTCCTTTCATGCCCAATGGGAACCATCGATCGCAGAAGCTATCCTCCTGGTTTGTGAACACATTTACAAGACTGCAGGCTCAAACGTACTCCAGTGTGCACACCCGTCCCTCATGTTCAGGCCTGTTCTAACGTTTAACACGTGTCATGAAAACATGCATGGAGTTTAAAATGTGAAGTATTGACAGCGTTATTAGTGAGTTTTAAAAGTTAGGATAAGAAATAAAATGTGGTTGCGACAAAAAAACCCCCCCAAAAAACACAAATTCATCCGTACATCATTGAAATGAGGCCAACTCGTAATTAAAACATTCCAGTAAATCAGTAGTAGGGTTGTTGTGAGTTGATTACTATTACTCACAAATCATGAATATACAACAATAACAACAGAGCTGTGGATTAGTCATTATTCATCATGATCACCATTCAGGAGGGTCTTTATTTTCAGTGTAAAAGCCTTTCAACCGTTGATCATCTGACAACGATGTCTTTAGTTTGAAAAAACAAATTCAGCACATCTGGCGTTGAACTCGGTTGTACTTGTCGTAATAAGAAAAGGTGGTTCAAAGCTTAATAGTAATTGCACAGTTTTGACTTCGCACTGATGTGTTTCACGCCAAAAGACAAATGGTGGGAAGACGTTCAGGGGCTTGTAAAGTCCAAATATCAGGCTTCATTGCTTGAAGCGGTCCAGTTTTCCATGTCATCAAGATGTGACAAGAAAAAATATGAATTCAATGGTCTCCTGGACTTGACTGCACCATCTCCACGACTTCATTACACCCAATTACCACTGATTTATTGGAGCAATAACACTCATGGCCATCATGATGAACAGCCAGGGGGTGAGTGGGACAGGGCGGGGGGGCATGGAGGATTTTCACACCTTGGAATCCATTGCTGGAAAGACAGGGTGTTCCTTTCACTTGGCCACCCTCAGACCATGCACCTTCATTAATAGGCCCGGGGCCAAGGGGGGTCAGAGGACAAGGGGGGGTCCCTTGGGGTCATGTTTTTAACCAGCAGCTGCCCGGGCACGACAGCTCTCCCAAAGACTGGCTGGTGTGAGGGTGGCGTGACATAAAGGAGAGGTGAGTGAGGGCGAATCGGACGAGCGAGGATTAGGGATTGTGAAACACGAGCAGATGAATAGAAGAACCAAGGAGGGAGACGATTGCCAGGGAGGAGAGTCTCGGTCCGAGCGGCAGGGGTCACAACCTCAGTCCTGGCATGGGGGGGGCGGGGGGGGCACAAGGGGCAGCCAATGCATCGACTCGTCTATCGGGCATCACTCAGCGTTCACACAATATGCCATGAGGCCATCAATCAGGCCGCAATAAATCACTCAGGGAAGCAGGCGCCGTCTCAGCAGCTGTGCATTGACCTACTTGGTTATGTCGGGCTCCGCAAATACACATAAAAAAGGCCTGGTCAAACATTTTTAGGATGCAGCTTTGGAGCATCGTTAACCAAAAAAGAGAGAAAACACTCTTTATCTCCCTCCTATAAAGCAAAATCCTATACAATGGAGACCATTCACCACCTTGATCTGTTTAAAGGGGCTTGTTGGAGCAGCGGATCCCAACCTGGGGCTCGGGACCCCCCTTGCTGGGCGGTGTCTGAGGGCACAGAGCGGTTTCTTTGAGTTGTAGAGGAATTTGAAGTACTTGCATTCATTTGCACTAAAATCAAGGGAAACTTTTTGGAACGACCTAGTCGAGTCTGTGTGGGCCCCTGAACTAGAATTAGATCGAAACTCCTGAAATGAACTACTTGCGGTTAAAAAGAAGATAATGCCGTCGCGGCCTTTGAGGGGTTCATCTGCACACAGCTTGATATTCCTGTGACCACAGCTGCAAATCTGGTTAGAGTAGCAGGAATGTAGCCTGTGTCCCTGGTGCCGGATCCCGCCAAGAAAATGGATTGAACAGGAGGACGATCCAAGCGGCGGGAAAAGAGCCGAAAGAGTCTTCTGAATGGGTGTCCCTCAAAAACACGGTGTGCAGGTATCCGTGCACTGTACACCACAGACCACTGTCGTGAAAGCAAAGCCTGGAAGACCTGTGCAGACCTGCTGCGGATGACGTGAGTAGTCTGGATGTTTCCTACTGGACTAAAAAACTACCTGATGTATTTTGGGGCCTAAACTAGTCAGTCTAGCAAGTGCTTCTCACAATCGGTCATACTTAAGCACAGATCTGATTTGCTTGGTGTCTTTTTTTGGTGACAAACTGACATTCGCATACAAACTTGCAAGTGCATGTATGTGAGAAAATACTTGTGCCTTACGCAATTAAAAAAAGGTACAATCTCAGGGCTGTAAATGGTAAAAATGCCATAAGATGAGAAAAAGTTTTTTTGTAGGAAGTCCTTCTCCCAGCAAAAAAAAAAAAAATTGACTGTGTGGCTCCTGCGGGCGCTGGAGGACTGGGTATTGCACTGAACTGTACCAGGGCCCCTGGCGGTCTGCTAAGCTCATTGGCAGGATGCGGTCGGACGGACCTGGTGGCACATTACCCCGTCATGTTGTTGCACAATCTGGTGGACGGTGAGGGTGAGCGGCGGACATGCAGCTGGTCGGAGGAATGGCAGAAGACATGCTCCTACGGTTGTGGGAAGCCATCAGTCTGTCTCGTCTCCGCCATCCCCCGCCATTTTTTTTTTGCTTCTTCACCGCTGCCCCCCCCCACCCGTTTCATAAGATCTTGGCCTTCCTTCGTTAAGTGCTTTTAGATGACTCGATTATCCACTCGTTCGTGCTTTTCTGAATTACTTGAGTTAGTGGTAAAAAAAAAATTGAAAGAAAATATCTTCTCCCAAATTGAATCACAAGATTATCGACCTTTTAGAACCAACCTCATAATTCACAGTCGACGCACAATTTTTTCTGGCATGCGTGTGATCTAGGTTTTTTTTTTATCAATGCCTTCACCCAAGTCATAAACGAAAGAGAAGTCTTCTTTGCTCAGCTTGCAGCGCTCACATGACCACAATCAGTCACACTGGAATGACAAGTAAAATCATAGCTATTTAGAAAGATGCTTGTTGTTTACCCTCCTTGTTGCAGTGAGAAGAGGATAGCATTGCGAGGTCCGTTATAAATGTTGTTATCAAAACTCACAACAGTTCCATAGGCGGCATAACCACAGAGAATCCCCCCAGATCCTGTTTCAACAGATTTTTTTTGGGGGGGGGGGTTGGTTCATACTGACCTGGAACAATGTGTGGCACTCGAAATGTGCTCAATTTGCTTGTTAATACGTAAGGGCCACATGAACTCTAAATGGGAGACACACACCGATTTGCCTGACAGGTGTGTGCTGCATTTATGGGTCAAATTTAATCAGATCTATTTTCATTTAATAACCCTCTTAGCCGTGATCGGAGGAATCGGGACAAGATAAAAGGGCTAGGTAACCATGACAACTTCCATCTGTTGCAGTGTTTGGACGAAATGAGGCTTGCACAGTCACGCTTGGAAATATACTGTTGCTATTTTATCCGTGATAAGGTTGGTCTGTTCCATGGTGCATCATTTGGAAATGCTGTTACTCATGTAAATGTACAGATCTGGTCATGTTCAGGGACATGACATTTCCATACTTGGGCTTTCCGACTGTCCCAGTGGGAAGTTCCGTCTTTGAGTCTTAGGATGTCTTTTTTTTTCCTACTTGGACAACTGACCTCATGTCCAAGTGAGTCAAACATGCGCCCTCGCGGTTCCTCAACTCAGTTTGGTAACTTCTCTTTTTTCCCCCAATATGTGCGTCTGCTCCGATCAAATGGCATCATAGCTACAGGGAAGCCAAGTGTCATCGACAGTTCCTTTAGGGGCCAGCAAGAGAAGAGGTGAAGCATTCAGACCGTGACGATGAAAGGTGGGCGGCGTCCGGGCGTCCAGACAAGAGCAGCTCCAAACTGGTTCGACGTGGACCTTTAAGTGGTCTGATCCTAAACCTGAAGTCGGTGGAGGCTGCGCGCTTGTTGCCAGTGGCTGTGGAGGATTCACCAGAATGTAGATCGTTTCAAGACTGATCCCAAGTCTGGATCTGAGGATTTTCCCTCAGGCACGCCCGTCCACATGTCAGTAGGATCCCTTTTACTTCCTCCATCAGAAAGGATTCAAGCGGATCAGAGAGAACGGGTTACCGGGGAAACTACATTGAATAAACAAGCATCAAAGAAAAAACTGTTTGGCAGCTCGCAGTCAGGAGAAACATCCCCAGACTCTGCAGTTGTGTGATGCAGTTACTTACTGGAGTGTTTCCTCATTAGACTGCGTGGTCCAACTGCACGATCCCCCCCTAAGTTGTGTAACTTCTTCCAGTGAATCTGTTTCTGTGTCAAACTTTCAAATAAAAAGGGGGGGGATAGGGTGAGGATGCACAGCTGCTCACTCATGCTTTACATAACTTAGGCAAACCTTACTTACGCAGGGAGGAAGTGGTGAGTCACGCACACTTTCTCCAGGCAACAGCTGCAGCAGGGATCCAGTCACTGGCTGCCAGGCCAGGGGAAGCGCGGCAGCAATGGGATGAGAATGGGGTGCTGTTTGGAAGGATTGCTGGGTGGATACTTTACAGACGGGTTGTTTCATGTTGAGCGGTAAAAAAAGAGGGGGCTCAGTTCAGTTGAAGGACTGTTAAAATGGAGTTGGTAAAATTACCTGGTGGTGGCAAAGGGAGCTGGTGCTTTTGGGAGGTCAGGCAAATGTTGAGATGCGACGTCCCAGGAGGACGAGCCGGATACTGGGCTTCGGGGTGGAACCAGAGCTGGACACCTGCAGCCAGTCCAGACAGATCCTGGGCATTAGGAGCAACGGCCCACCACAAGACTTAGCTGTCAGCCAGCTGGGAGGGGGGTCAGCCAAAGTTTCCCCAACGGGGTCCAGGCAGCATCGAGTGCGCAAACAGTTATAAAAGCTTCCAGCATGTCCGACGATGAGCTTTTGTTGGTTTTCAAAGACATTCTGAGGACTAACTGCTGCACTGTCTGGACAATGCATGGACATAGAGAGAATGGATGGAAGGAGCCACTGTCTCAGAGCACATACGTTTACTTCATTCACCAGACTCAGAGGCACTTTATATAGCATTAGAGTACTAGAACATGTAAAAATGTCTCCCTTTGATGGTGTTTGATGAGGTTTGCTTTTACAGAAACAACTGCAGGCTGCATACACACACACACACACACACACACACACACACACACACACACACACGCACGCGCGCACACACACACGCAGATGTGTAACTAATGCTTTATTCAACCCCTTCCCCTCAAACAAATCAAAGCATCAGCACCTAGTTAATGCCATGATTGCATAGTGAGAGATCTTACATCACAAACTGTTGGAGAGGTTCTGCGTGTCTCTTTGATTTTGCTCTTTTTTTGGTTCTGACAAAACACACGCAGTTGCTTTTGTCGACAATTCAGCCCTGATTTTTAATCATCCCCCACCGTCAATTCTGTCTGTTGGTGTGCTGTCGAGCACGGGATGTGTGTTCGTAGTGTTCCAACAGATCACGTGACCCCCCCCCCCCACACACACACCA
Source organism: Malacoctenus gilli (assembly GCA_032164315.1). NCBI lineage: Eukaryota > Metazoa > Chordata > Actinopteri > Blenniiformes > Labrisomidae > Malacoctenus > Malacoctenus gilli. The sequence continues at coordinate 1,072 of JASSRZ010034586.1, read as the reverse complement.
ATAAAATCGTTGAGGGTCGCATGACCACGTTATCAGAGGCGGCATAATAAAACACAAGTGTGTCTCATCACAATGAAATCTGAGAAAATATCGGCAGATTCCAAGATATTGGTTGACCCGTCAACTCCTGCTCTCCACCACCATCAATGATTAACCCCCATGTTTGCTTTTATCGCAGGGATAAAACGTGCTTTCAGTCTCAGTGTGTGTTTGATGTATTACTCATTCGGTGGGGAGCCGACAGTCTGCAGTCACTTTATGAGGCCGCTGTCGCTCTCGCGGGGCCACGACAGGCAAGCCACCGCGACTGACTCTTCACACGCACATCACAGCCGAACGTACCTCTGAGCACTACATTAGTCAGACGCTGTCGCCACGTCTCAAAACCCTCAACCATAATCTCTTCCAGCTCCAACTCAAGAGTGGCCACATCCTCCCCGATCATCTCGCAGCATTCAAAGCCCCTCCCCCCCACCACCACCTCCCCTGCCCCTGTGAAGAACTCCATCAGCCCCATCCACCCTGCTATCCATTTGTACAGCTGGCAACTTTCAGCGCCAATTCCGCGAAATGACTCCTCCTCGAACCAGAGCAGGTAAGGAGATGGAGGATTTGGATGGAGTGCCTCCGCAAGAGAGCCACGATTAGAGGAAGTAAAAAAAACAGTTCTCGGTGGAATTTGAAAGTCCAAGCGTGACCGATTTCTGATCAGACCATTTATTGCACTGCTGCAGCTGCTAATGAGTTGCTTATTAGGAGGGCTATTAGTTCCTCTTCGTCATTTTGGGTTTTTTCTTCTGCACAGCATGGGAGAGTTTTGACTTGGAGGCCTGGATCCACTAAAGCCTTGCATGTGTATAAACATATGCAAAGCTGATTCAGCTGGAGGCTGATCAACTAACAGGGAGCACCAAGGGTTGCATCAGGCACGCATGCAAAACAGCGTGACACGCCCACTTAGATGATTGAGCGTTTCTGCTAGAGCATGCCAAAAAATGGGAGGTGTGTGTGTGTGTGTGTGTGTGTGTGTGTGTGTGTGTGTGTGTGTGTGTGTGTGTGTGTGTGTGTGTGT